>OZ007492.1:7059533-7231805 GCA_963931815.1 Caenorhabditis plicata | reverse complement strand
TTCTCCTTCTCCTTCTCCTTCTAGTCCTTCTCCTTCTCCTTCTCCTTCTAGTCCTTCTCCTTCTCCTTCTCCTTCTCCTTCTAGTCCTTCTCCTTCTCCTTCTCCTTCTAGTCCTTCTCCTTCTCCTTCTCCTTCTAGTCCTTCTCCTTCTCCTTCTCCTTCTCCTTCTCCTTCTCCTTCTCCTTCTCCTTCTCCTTTTCCTTCTCCTTCTCCTTCTCCTTCTCCTTCTCCTTCTCCTTCTCCTTCTCCTTCTCCTTCTCCTTCTCCTTCTCCTTCTCCTTCTCCTTCTCCTTCTCCTTCTCCTTCTCCTTCTCCTTCTCCTTCTCCTTCTCCTTCTCCTTCTCCTTCTCCTTCTCCTTCTCCTTCTCCTTCTCCTTCTCCTTCTCCTTCTCCTTCTCCTTCTCCTTCTCCTTCTCCTTCTCCTTCTCCTTCTCCTTCTCCTTCTCCTTCTAGTCCTTCTCCTTCTCCTTCTCCTTCTCCTTCTCCTTCTCCTTCTAGTCCTTCTCCTTCTCCTTCTCCTTCTCCTTCTAGTCCTTCTCCTTCTCCTTCTCCTTCTAGTCCTTCTCCTTCTCCTTCTCCTTCTAGTCCTTCTCCTTCTCCTTCTCCTTCTAGTCCTTCTCCTTCTCCTTCTCCTTCTAGTCCTTCTCCTTCTCCTTCTCCTTCTCCTTCTCCTTCTCCTTCTCCTTCTCCTTCTCCTTTTCCTTCTCCTTCTCCTTCTCCTTCTCCTTCTCCTTCTCCTTCTCCTTCTCCTTCTCCTTCTCCTTCTCCTTCTCCTTCTCCTTCTCCTTCTCCTTCTCCTTCTCCTTCTCCTTCTCCTTCTCCTTCTCCTTCTCCTTCTCCTTCTCCTTCTCCTTCTCCTTCTCCTTCTCCTTCTCCTTCTCCTTCTCCTTCTCCTTCTCCTTCTCCTTCTCCTTCTCCTTCTCCTTCTAGTCCTTCTCCTTCTCCTTCTCCTTCTCCTTCTCCTTCTCCTTCTCCTTCTCCTTCTCCTTCTCCTTCTCCTTCTCCTTCTCCTTCTCCTTCTCCTTCTCCTTCTCCTTCTCCTTCTCCTTCTCCTTCTCCTTCTCCTTCTCCTTCTCCTTCTCCTTCTCCTTCTCCTTCTCCTTCTCCTTCTCCTTCTCCTTCTAGTCCTTCTCCTTCTCCTTCTCCTTCTCCTTCTCCTTCTCCTTCTCCTTCTCCTTCTCCTTCTCCTTCTCCTTCTCCTTCTCCTTCTCCTTCTCCTTCTCCTTCTCCTTCTCCTTCTCCTTCTCCTTCTCCTTCTCCTTCTCCTTCTCCTTCTCCTTCTAGTCCTTCTCCTTCTCCTTCTCCTTCTCCTTCTAGTCCTTCTCCTTCTCCTTCTCCTTCTCCTTCTCCTTCTCCTTCTCCTTCTCCTTCTCCTTCTCCTTCTCCTTCTCCTTCTCCTTCTCCTTCTCCTTCTCCTTCTCCTTCTCCTTCTCCTTCTCCTTCTCCTTCTAGTCCTTCTCCTTCTCCTTCTCCTTCTCCTTCTAGTCCTTCTCCTTCTCCTTCTCCTTCTCCTTCTCCTTCTCCTTCTCCTTCTCCTTCTCCTTCTCCTTCTCCTTCTCCTTCTCCTTCTCCTTCTCCTTCTCCTTCTCCTTCTCCTTCTCCTTCTCCTTCTCCTTCTCCTTCTAGTCCTTCTCCTTCTCCTCGAAAATATCCAAAAATAATAAAAAACATTTTTTTAACTAAAACAACAACGAATGTTTAAATAAACTCAGAGATTTGTAAACACAAAATCTGCCAATTATTTCAATTAATGTTGTTTGAATATGCTATTATCTATTATATAATGAAAACGTTTTTTGATTGCTTTGCTTGCATTTGCTTACTTTGTAGCAATTTTGTATGAAAATAAATTCATTGATATCCAATGTTTATTTACAAAACGTTTAATTTTTAAAAATTATTTTGCTTGTAATGGGTGAAGCGGAATTTCGTCCGGTACCGGTACGGTTGATATGGGCTACGTGGGAAACTATGTGAATGTCTCAATCAATTTATTTATATGTTTTCGAATATGTCGAATACAACTTTATGCCTCCTATACAAATCATTGTTACTGTAATCTCGAAAACTAATTTTGAGCATTAATGTAACCTTCGTCTTATTTATATTAATTAACTATGTAATTAATTTAACATTAATTTGTTATATTAAATCTCATTTTTATTCGAAGATTATCATTGTAAATTATCATTCTCCAATATTTGAGTGAGTTTTGCAAAAACATACGTAATAATTTAAAATTTTTGTTATCTATTCATGGCAAATTATCTGAAACAACCCTAAAATCTTATTTTATTGTCCAATTTTTAGATATAAAAATCATTTTCGAGCTCTCGTTCTAAACAAATCATTGATCTCATGTGTTCCGTCTTTCTTATTTTTTTCTAATTTAAATTTCAGATAGTCGTACAATGAAAACGTTCAAAGTTATGATTTCCATAATTTTATACTCAATATTTTTTTATTCTTACCTGTCCAACATTTCATCGAAAGAATATGCTAGACAGACTAACGAATTAACACAAAATGTATTTGATACGTGTAAATTACCGGAATATGATATTTGGGACAAAGAGTACATGCAAGTAATTTTTCAGCTTGTTTTTTCTATTCAATTGGTTTTATTTCTTCATTTAGTACTATAATCCGAATGCGGATCCGACGAAGAACTGCAAGAAGGTTGAGAAAATGACGATTTTGGATGATAAAGGATGGAGGATTCATGAGAAATTTCAGAAGAACTATTCTTGTAAAGCCAGGTGAATGGAATATTCTCTGAAAGAGGTGCAGATTTGATTTAAAGATGTCATCGACGAAAATCAGATTATGATAATTTGATCAGCGACTGGATGAAGGAAGCGGGGCCGGTTGACTGCGAAGTGTTGGAAACAACGTGTCAGAAGAATGATGACAAGAAAAATGATGTTTATGCATACTTGCACACGCAGATTATTAAGAAAGAAAACAAGTAGGTTCTTCTCTTCATAAAAATCGTAAGCTGGTTGATTCCAGAAACTTGGGATTCTTCTATTTTTCTATTATTCCGTTAAATATCGTTAAATATAAATCCGTTACAATACGACTCCCCCACCTACTTCCCTTCTTCTTAGCGACACGAAGAGTAGTAGTTGGTGTGAGGATCCGATGTAATCTTAATATTAAACGCCCAATAAATGGCTGACCTGGCGGACACTACCGAGAACACAGAACACCTAGCTCTTTATTAAAACTGTATTCGACTCCACAAAAGAATACAATAGATGAATATAGTTAGTTAAGGAGCTAACATCTCACCCACGGTTGGGGCGCATCTCCCAAAATAGAAACGACCTTCCCGTAGCCCTGTCGAGTGAGCAACTGACTGTCCTTATGATCCGTGGAGGCGGAGTCGTGTCTTTATGTTCCGTACTTGATGGCGTTGTGGTGTCCCGCTAGCTCGACGGCATAGCGGTCCACACATGTGTCATCTAGGGTATGTAACAATTCCTAATAACGATTTTACAATTTTTAAGCGTGTCTGAAAAGTTTTACGTTTTTCAAATAATTCATTATTTACGGCCAATTAACTAGACTTTCCTCAAGCTATCTAATAATACTTTTATCTTGTCAAAAAATATGATTTGATCGCGTTTCCTTAGCTCATTTTATTATTATACAAGTTGGCCCGTGCGTGGTGTTTTTATCCAAATTATAGTCGCTAATTTGACACCTTACCAGGTGATGATTAAAAGGGGCCTTTGCACGCCAACTGGAATGCTAATAAAAAGAGCAAAGAAAACGTGCTCAAATCTAATATTTTGTGAAGGTTTGAATCTTCTAAGCGACAGGAGAAGAAGAGATTGTACAAACCGATCTCGATAAAACTATAAGAAATGTACGAGAAAGCAGCAAGCCATATGATAAAACATCAGAGAGAGCTATTGAATATGTTGAATGCAGAAATTTAACAGTTAATTGAACTAGGAGAAGATCTTAATTAATCGAATAATAAAAGAAAGGTCTCCAAAGATAGTTTAAGACATTTTTAGCTACCCCAAAATTCCATAGATAAGAGCGGTTTAATTTTACCGATAAAACATTATTTTTTAAATTTTTATTAAACTTTTATTAAGTTTTTCAATTTCTACTTCGTCATCATCGTTTATATTCATCATAGCAAAATCGTTTTTGAAATTTTCAACATCACACAATGCTTTTTCAAAGCCATGTTGATTAACATCAGATGAAATGGTTCGGAAACTTTCGCTAGCCAAAAATGCAGCTTCTTCGTAGCTCATTCTTCTCCTTATTCCATTTTTTGTGTAAGTTGCTTTGGCTTCATTTCTCATCCATTTTTCCCAGCCATCTTTCAAGTTGTCTTTAAAAGGTTTGTTGATGCCGACGTCTAAGGGTTGCAATATTTTAGTCAACCCTCCTGGTATTATGGCAATTTTGCTATGCTGTTGACAAAATTGTTTCACTTCATCAGTTATGTGGCAACGAGCAGAATCAAATATCAACAAAGAGCGATCAGGGTCAGAATTGTAATTTTCTCTTTTGTTCCATACTTCGACGATCCATGGTTTCATCAATTCCTGATTCATCCAACCTTTTTCAATTGTTTTCACAATGACATTGGGAGGAAATTGTCCTTTTGGCATCAACTTCTTCTTAAAAATTAGCATTGGTTTAAGTTTCTCTCCAGCAGCAGTCACTCCCAACACAACAGTAAAGTTAGATTTCTCATGGCCGGTAGAATCAATTTTAATGTTTTCTCGTCCCTTCACAACAACAGCGAACTTCCAAAAATCCGAGCATTTCTGTAGATAGTCAGGAGGTAATGGTTGACCGACACTTGTTCTTCTTCGTAAAGAGAGCTTTTTTCGCCCCATAAACAGACTGCACCAACGCGAAGATGCTTTAAAATTTTTGTGACCATGCTCTTCTGATAGCTTTGGTCCTTATTCTTTGGTCCTTTGCTTTGGTCCTTATTTCTTTCACCGTGACAGCATCTCTTGAGATACATCAGACCAGAGTTTTCAAAAATCCTTTAAGAATCATTAAAATTGAAAAAAATGTGCAAAAAAAGCAAAAAAAAATATCAAAAAGTTGAACAAAACCAAGAAAAACAAATGTTCTGTTTTTTTTCACACCGTTATGTTTCATTTTCTACACAAACCGCTCTTATCTATGAACAGCTCTTATCTATGGAATTTTAGGGTAAATTGCAGTAAACACGTTTGCCTTATAAAGACGTAAAAATTTCCACACACGTTCAAAAATCGCAAAATCGTTATTTCGATTTTGCGTGAATACACCAGTTTGTCTGATTTTTCTTAAAGTTTACAATAATATTTAAAAAACTTTCACAAAATATTATATTTGAGTACTTTTTTAAACTCGTTTTATTAGCGTTCCAACGGGCGCCATCTTAATAATCACCTCCTAATGTAAATTCTCTAGTCTCTCTCTATCTTGCTTCGTATTTTCTAGAAATTGAACATTACTAGGACTTTTTGAATGAACCACGAAAGATATATTTTGTGATAGTAGACGATAACTCGAATTGAAGAGTACCAGAGATGGGCGGAACGGCAATTTTCCGGATCTCGGAATGAAAATTGGTATTTTGGAATCTGGAGTTCGGAATTTAAAAATGGACGGATTCCGAAATCCGGAATGAAAATTGGAATTTTGAAATAACATTTGAAAATACAGAATCCGGAAAACGGTATTCGGAATGGAGAAATAGACGGAATCCGGAATGCGGTATCACATTTGAATATTCGGGAGCCGGAATCCGGAGTTCGGAATCTCCGTAGTTAACGTTATTATGAAAAGTGAAATTTCGGAATTACGATATACAATTTCGTATGCCGGAATCCGGAATTACGGCCATCTCTGATCAATACCCAAAGTCCTCACTATCCTCAATTTATTATAGGATTCAATTAGAGCAAGATAAGAAGAGATTCAATGTGTTTGTGATTCTCATTGATTCACTAGCATATAGTCAAACTATACGGTATTGCGATTATCTTTAAATTCTTATCACTAACTGTACTTCAGCTCTCTCCCAAAGACACTATCATACTTCACTGAAAACTTGAATGGAATTGTATTCCCTTACATGAACAAGGTTGGGGAGAATAGCCGTCCAAATGGAGTATCGCTGTGGTTTGGTGAGTTCTAAATACATATTTTTGCGGTGTTTATTGTGCATCCGTTAGGATGATATTATTCTTAGTAATTTTAAATGGGCTAGTAACATTGTCTTATTGACAGTTATTTGATTCTGTGGTATTTCATTTTCTGACCATTGATTGAAAACAATTTTAAAATGTTCGATTCAGATACTACCTAAGTATGACTATTTTCTCTGAATGATTTTTTATTTCAAGGAAGTTGATCTAATTATGTATTAATTAGCAAACTCTTAATTAGGCAGTGGTAACAATGATTTTTTTTCAAAATTGCTTGATGGATTCATGCCGGATACATATTGTCATTTTCAGAGATCGGTGCCTGATGGAAGAGGAAAAGAATAAGAAAAATGATGGACGACCACTCGACCACAAACGAATTTTTCGTCAATTTCTCTTCAATGTGTGCAGCCCATTATTTCGAAAAAAAGAGTGGCCGTCCAAACGAGTACCTCATTCCATCCTATTTTTTCCTCTTCAATTAGGCACAGGAATTGACGAAAAAGTTGTTTGTGGCCGTGTGGCCGCCCATCATTTTCTCTTCTTTTATTGCTCTTCCATTAGGCACCGATCTCTGAAAAGGACAATAATATCCTTCTATTATCAAAATATAAGAAACTGAAAATTGAATTTCAACATTTTTGAATTATTTGGTCTCAAAGAGATCATGAAACAAATATTCAATTTATGTTAATAATTTCTCTGTTTTTCATTATATTTCTTCAAAATTTCTAGATCAAATCAGATTTATTACTTTTATTTTTTATGAAAATAAAAAAAATCTTCGAGAATGAACCAAATTTGATATTTCAAACCAACTATCAAAAAACTGCACGCCAAATTTAAATGGCGAATTTCTGATTTTACGCGCGTCATACAAACTTTACGTGTACATTACATTAACCTAGCTCACGGAAGATTTTTCACTTTTTTCTTGAATATCGGAAAATAGTATTACCTAACCTAAATTTTCGATTTTATCAAGTTTTCTGAGCTCGTTTATGAACAAAATTGGCGTGACACTGCAATAAACAATCCGCAACTTTGTTTTTAACTTATGAAAAACAATTTCAGGTAAGCAGTTGGAAAGAATTGATCGCCGATTATTTAAAATGAACAACGTTGAACCTGATTGGAGTCATAAATACTTTTGCCACTTTTTTAAGGACAATGAAACATCATTGTTCGACGAATATAGTAAATATGGATATAAGGTAGAACTTTTTTGGACTTCAAGAATCATGGCGGGGTTATTACAATTAGAAGGGGTCGTACCATTATTCAATGTAACAAAACATTTAATTTTAAAGACGCCAGCGACATTGAATATTAAATGAGAAGACATCAATAGAGTTTCCAGAATTTTCACTTCCTTGACACAAAAAATAAAATAGAATAATAATCCAAACAAAATCCATTAAGACCTTATTAGCTGAAGACTGGATGAATGGAGCTCTCAACTATCCGAAATGCAAGGGATTTGACAAGCCAATTATTGATCATTACATGAGGTTGGACTCATAAATCCCTAAAATGTTATAACAAACATCTTTCGGACCGTTTCAAGTTGCTTATGAAAAATATGTCGGGAATATAACGAAGAATCAATTGAAAGATTGTCTACCGCCACATCATCCGATTTTGGAATATTATCAGCAGTTTATTGACGCATATCCGGAGGGTAAACATTTATTATCACCTTGTGCACGTTGATTCGGAAATGACCAAAGTACAAATTGTTTCATGAAATGATTTCTTATTTCAATGAAGTCGATCAAACTATGCATTAATGAGCAAATTTCAATGCTTAATTTGGCTGTGTTAACAGTGATTTTGTCAAAAGGGCCAGGCCGGGGCCAGAGATTTTCGATTTTTTCGGCCCGCGGGCCGGCCCGGCCCTCAATGCCTCGGCCCTGGCCCGGACCTACGGCCCGGAAAATTTGGCAACATAATTTATTCAAACGAAATATAATTTTTATAAATATTTATTTTAGCATAAAATATAAATCAAGAAATTGAGAGCACATCTGATGGTGCATTTTCAGCTCATTACGACAATTATGTAAGCTTGAACATCGTATCTGAAAGGGTTGTCAATCCGCTAAATTGTCACCCTGCTGATTTTATGGAATCAGATATTATTCAACTTGAAATATTGCAAAAAAATAATTTCTGATGTAGCGTTAGGTATTAATTCGGATTTTGAGGTTAATATTCAAGTGTTGGTTCTTAAAAAAGTGTAAGGATCTATTAAAATTTTTTATTTGATGATATTTTATGTTAAAATAAATGTTTTAAAACGTTTAATTTTTGTTAAATGAAAAAACTAAAATTTTGTTTTATTTTAGGGCCTTTCCCAAGTCTTTCCCAAGTATGGTTTTCCGATGTAATAAAGTTCTTGAAGAAAAGAAGATCTTAAAGAAAACTGTATCGATGAATATTTTTTGTATTGGGATATGTTATTGAGCAAATTATGACAATTCGAATGGTGTATAGCTTTTGTCTTTAGTAATGAAACTTTTCGAGATATTCCTGTTTTAATAAAACATACTTTATAGGTCCTAATCGCTCAAAATTTCTTAAATTTGTGCTTTTCTTTTTTGTTTTGAAATAGGATCTATACCAGAAATATAGTCCTGGTCAGATATGTCATTTTAAGAATATTTTAACGTTTATATGGCGCATTGAGGAGCATTATATCTGTCTTATAAAAACATGAATATCTCGAAAAGTTTTATTACCACTGACAGAAACTATACTTCATTCGATTCGTCATAATTTGCTCTATAAAATATCCCAATACAAAAAATATTCATCGATATTGTTTTCTTTAAGATCTTATTTTCTTCAGGAATTTAATTAGTTAGAAACCAAAAAATTTAAAAATTTAAAAGGATCATGAATTAAATAATTATGTTTCCAACATAAATAAAATTTTTGAAAAAAATCATTGTTAACACCGCCAAAGCATTGCTCATTCATGCATAATTTGATCAACTTCATTGAAATAAAAAATCATTCATCGAAAATATTCGTTCTTTGGTCATTTCTGAATCGAACATTTTAGCATTGTTTTCAATCAACGTGCGTTGTGAGAAATTGATCATTTTAATTTTCATTTCATAAAAAATAAAAATAACCAATAGGACGTGAACTATAAGTTTTGACGAAATATAACAAAAATAAGGCAAAAGACAAAGTACAGCAACGTTGGGACACGAACGGTGTCCGCGTTGCGGTTCGTGTCGCGGTTGTATAATTTCGGATACATCACAGTCAAACTGGGGACGGTCCGTTAATCGTCGGTTGCACTCAGGTTTCTAGTGAAACGTAGTCCTAACCGGACGTCCATGCGCCGGTTAACAGGCCGTCCCATATTTTCCTGTGATGTTGCCTAGTTGTCTGTGTTTCTACATACATGAAGTGAGGACGTAAAACTAGGCCGTATTTTTAAAAGGGTTATTTTTAAATATTTTATGAAGATGGACATGAGGTTATCTTACTAGGGAATGGTCAGCATAGAGTTTGGAGTTACAGGATGTGACATATATCATTAGAAAGAGAAAAAAATCTACTTTCTAAATATAAAAAGAGTTTCTGCAACGGCCACAGCTATCTCGAGAAAATTGCGTCTGAAAATTTACTACTAAAAGGGCACTGAAATCCCCGCGTCGCAACCACGAGGAGGTCAGTTTCATATACGCGAAGTTGAGGGGAAGATTTCGATGGCAGCGTAGTGTAGGCGGTAAGAGGGATGGGCGCGGAGTGTAGGCGGTAAAAGGGATGGGCGCGGAGTGTATGCGGCGCAAGAGGTATGGGCGAGGAACCGTGACTCTCTGGTTCGAACCCACCCTGCAAAGACTATTTTTTGTTTTTTTTTGCTTTTTTTCGATCGATCATAACAGGTCGTGGAGCAAGTTTCAGACATCGTCCATGTGATATCTGCATTAGAAACAATGGGAAAGAAGGCTTTCATGGTTTTGTCAGAACCAACCGGAGCCTTCCCTCCGTCGCGCCCAATACCCAACTGTCCGAACTTGAAGGTCAGATGTGGCAAGAATCACATCATGACCAAAGAGTTGTTTCCGGCAAAACTGCAATCAATTGGCTTTCATTAAATCCGCAAGATGCAAATACTTTATTTGCTTCAATCATTTTATTGTAGAAGAGACACATTTGTGTAGATCCTCATAGTTGCTCTTGATAAATTATGTTGATTGTTTTAAAAAATCTGAAAAATTAGAGCCATACTCCATGTGAAAAACAAGATTTTTCGTCCAACTTTTGTTCCCGAAAAACGTTGAATATCACAGAATTCTAGTGTTTCTAATGCAGATATCACATGGACGATGTCTGAAACTTGCTCCACGACCTGTTATGATCGATCGAAAAAAAGCAAAAAAAAACAAAAAATAGTCTTTGCAGGGTGGGTTCGAACCAGAGAGTCACGGTTCCTCGCCCATCCCTTTTGCGCCGCATACACTCCTCGCCCATCCCTTTTGCGCCGCATACACTCCTCGCCCATCCCTTTTGCGCCGCATACACTCCGCGCCCATCCCTTTTACCGCCTACACTCCGCGCCCATCCCTCTTACCGCCTACACTCCGCGCCCACCCCTCTTACCGCCTACACTACGCTGCCATCGAAATCTTCCCCTCAACTTCGCGTATATGAAACTGACCTCCTCGTGGTTGCGACGCGGGGATTTCAGTGCCCTTTTAGTAGTAAATTTTCAGACGCAATTTTCTCGAGATAGCTGTGTCCGTTGCAGAAACTCTTTTTATATTTAGAAAGTAGATTTGACAGGGATGTGCGATGGGGCGCGCTAACATTTAAACGAATAATTTAATTTATTTTTAAATTTTCAGTTTTAGCATAAAATTCCGTATCCGTATATTTGTATTTTATTTCCTATATCACAACAATTCTAATAAAATTGCGCACTTTCTGATATACTTGGTTTGACTATAATTGTTCATTAATGATGTGATTTTAACCGATAAAAATTATTTTTTAAAAACATTATAACTTTTGATATAGGGGCTTAGAGCCTTTCTACTATGGCTCATAATGTTCTTTGGGTTTTCCTCTATCCATAGAGCCCATAAAACAAAAATTTTCAAAGAAAATTTTTTTGCTATAGCTCTTCTACTAGGATGCACCTTATTTTATCATTTTCTTATTTTTCGAACGTTTTTATATTTGTTAACAAATGGTTTTAGTTCAGATAATGTACAAAAATGATCAATAAAGTAATACAAACCTAAATCGGATCGTTGAGCCTGTTTCACCGTTGTCAATTCCACTGTTTGTGGTCGAATTCCGTCAATGACTTAGTCAATGTTAAAACATTTTAATTACAGTTGTCTATAATGAAGAATCTAATAAAATATTGTTCTGCATATATAGAAGTAATAATTAAAACATAAAATATATTTATAAAGCAAAAATACTATCAACTACCAGCACAAAACACATTAAATATAATGTAACAAATCATGCATACAACTCGTCCTTATACACTACTCCTTAGCTCATCATGTCAGGGTTTTTGTAATTCCCACAGGCATCCGACATTTATTTTGTCATAAGCACTGTGAGGTGATGCCTAATTCTATCGATTTCATGGTCCCCAAATATAGGCATTTCAAGCACCGAAATGTTATTCTCCACCGGACATTGGTAAAGTTTATCTTCTCTTTATTCGGCAGTGGTGATGAGAACTCCCTTGCTGTATTGGTAAATCCTTCTTCCGCTATTTATTCTGTTTTTGACTTTAAAGCAATATAAATTTTATCATGATTGCTTTATTCTACTTTATAAATACAGGTTATTAAACATTATCTCAGTAAGTAGTTTATAATGGAGCATGACATTCGTGTTTGATCGACATGAAAATTTTTGTTTTATGGGCTCTATGGATAGAGGAAGACCCAAAGAACAATATGAGCCATAGTAGAAAGGCTCTAAGCCCCTATATCAAAAGTTATAAATTTTTTAAAAAATAATTTTCAACGGTTAAAATCACATCATTAATGAACAATTATAGCCAAACCAAGTATATCAGAAAGTGCGCAATTTTATTAGAATTGTTGTGATAAAGGAAATAAAATACAAATATACGGATAATATAGAAATTTTAAGCTAAAACTGAAAATTTAAAAATAAATTAAATTATTTTTTTAAATGTTAGCGCGCCCCATCGCACATCCCTGTCAGTCTATGTGAAGGCCTTCTCCCTTCGGCGTGTGCAGAGAAAGGTTGAAACATTTATGTAGAATAATTAAATAACAAGGATATTGTAGTATGTAGCTGGAAAAACAACAACCACAGCAAATAAGGGTTAGGTACCTAAGCCTAAGCCTTTCATCTTCCATTTAAATACTAGTATCTTATTAACATATTTCTTTTTATTGTATTTATAATCATCTCAATTAAATTAGTTTCCAACAATAATGGCCTATTATTCAAATTATTCACTATTCCAGTCCACTTTCTCGTTTTCGTGCACCCGAAATGACACAACCGCGCAACCGCAACGCGGACACCGTTCGTATCCCAACGTTGTCTTACTTTGTCTTTAGCCAAAAATGATGAAATAAAGCAAAATTATTAAAATAAATTGGAAATTTGCTTCACGTTCTCATTGAGACCATTTGAAATTAATTCAACAATATTGAAAATTAATGATCAATTTCTTACATCTCGATAATAAATATTTATTATTTCCTACTATTTTTTACAGAATTAAAGTTCGGTTGGGCATGGATGTCCACCTTCAGTCATAGAAATCCGGATAAAGTTCCACACGCCGACAAGGACCTCTTGGATTTTTTTCAGAAAAACGAGAATACGGTAAATATCGCGACAAAACCATATATGTTGATAATAGTTCCAAAACTCGTTTGTATTCCTGATGGGCGATCATGGACTGAGGTTAGGAAAAGTTCGATCAACAAAGCTTGGAAAAATAGACGTGAACAATCCTTTGATGGCAATTTCAATCCCAAGGGAGTTGAGGGTCGCGACGAATCTTCTGGGACAGATGCGGGAGAATGCGAAGCAACTTCAAACTCATTATGATACTCGCGCCACTTTGCTAGATATTCTGAAGGTTTGTCGAAATACATTAGAATGGCAAATGTAATAAGCCTTACGCACACCCGGACGAAAAACGGGACCGCTTCGAAAGCAGCGTCAACAGCATAAGTATTGACGCTTTTTTTAAATGCGGGCACAATTGTTGTCATATTTTTTTTAATTTTGTAAAATATACTGATTTCATGGTGAATACATGCTTAATAAAGTTTTTATTTGTATTAGAATAATTAGAATAATTATCTGAACGTATTGGTGACAAAAAATAATGATTCTCTATTGTTTTATTTTTTGCTCTGTCATTAATTTGATTATTAAAAAAAATTGTATTGTTCATTTTTTTTAAAAAGCATATCATCGGAATCAGCATAAAATTCTCTATAAGATGATGTTTCACTTTTCGCTGTAATTCAGCTTTCAAATTTTTATAACTGTTTTTATACATGATTTGGATGAATTGTTGAATGGTATTTTGTTAATTTAAATTAGACCTTTTATTCATATATTCTATTATAGGTTGCTGCTTCACAATGTTCCGGACCAAGACGAATATCCATAAGATCGATAAACGAAGATGAATGAATCGATTCCAAGACGAATATATATAAAATTGCTCTGCGATAAAGAAAAAATACATTGTTTTCAGTAAATAAAACACTTTTATTGGAACTTAAGCTACAACTAAAATATCATATTATAGAGAATTTAATGCTGATTCAGATGATATGCTTTTTAAAATAAAATACTTGTAAAATTTATTGTAATATTAAATTTAAAGCAAAAACTGTTCTGTTAATACAAATACATGGTTTTTAGTGAATAAAAAATTTGAAAGCTGAATTACAGCGACAAGCAAAATATCATCTTATAGAGAATTTAATGCTGATTCAGATGATATGCTTTTTAAAAAAAATGAACAATACAATAATTTTTTATATTCAAATTTAACTAAAAACTTCGACGTAGCAAAAAACCATTAAAAATGATTAGTATTTGTTTTAAAATTATTTTAATACATTCAGATAATTTTTCCCAGTTATTTTATATACAAATAATTAACTTACCTTATTTAGAATCCGAATAATAACGCCTCGAAAAATAGCTAAAAATAAAAGACGAACTTTTAGTGCCAAAAATTTTTCTCGTCCCCCCTCCTTTGGCAAATAGCCAACAAAAATGTGTTTCCTCTATTTCAATGTTATTGTCCGGGTGTGCCTTACGCGTATTAATTACTGACTGCAAACCGTCAATCATCTAAATATTCTATCCTAGCAATTTTTAGGAGAGCTAGGAGAGCAGTTTAAACGTTATATTAGGGTGAACCAAATTTTTTTCCCGATTTCCTATATACTTTGGATACTCTGGAGTTCGTATCGTCAGCAGCAGCCAACGCGAACTATCTCTCGCCAATTGAGTCGACAAGCCCGCGCCATTGTTGACCAGACTGTCTTCTTCCGCAAGATTCAGATGCGCCTTCTTCCGGTTTCGGAGTTTCTTAAATTCCAGGTCTACGAATTTCACCACTGCTGTTGACCATCTTTCTCTCTTCGTCGTCTAAACCACCTTGGATCCCATTCTTCTGATGAAAAGCCAATCAATACGACGTCATCCAATCGATGCAACGATGGATTTCAAACTCATTTAGCTGTACGATTTGTAACAAATCGACACTATCTAACATCATTTGCTGGTAAGCAAAGGAACAAAGATGCTGAGTCTCCTTGACGAACGCCGCGCTTCAAGGGAATGTCGATTTGGGTTCCGTGCTTCCATCCTTCATAATTTTCTTGAAAACGTTGGAGAGATGAGATGGCACGCCCGCTCTGTTGAGACTGTCTAGGACTGCTCTATGCACTCAGGGACAAAACAATAGAAAACTATGTCCAAAATTTGAAAAACGCAATCTTGAGGTGGAGCCAAGGAGGCCATTTTATTAATTGTATCCTTCTAGTATCCTTCTTGGCTCCGCCTCCAAATTGATATTCGGACACGTTTTGTCCTGGAGTGCCTATCGAAATAACTTGAAAAATCGACAAACGCTAAGACTAACGGAAACTGGAATTCGTTAGATTTTTCAATGAGCTGTCTAACGCACTGAATATTGTCGATGCATGATCTACCAGCTCGAAAACCATTTTGTGTGTCTTCCACACATGATTCCGTGTAATTCGACAGTCTATTCGTTCGAATTTTCGTGTAGAGCTTAGCAACGATTGGCAAGAGTGCGATTGGACGATATTGCTTAATTGAGGTGGCGTCTTTGACCTTCGGTAGCAGAGTGACATTGGCTGCTTTCCATGCAGACGGAGTGTTCTCATAAGACGTGTCAGGGGCGTCCTTTCCGTAACTACCATCCACATCTATGGTGCCAAATGAATAGTTTAAACTCGTTGCTCGGAACATACTCAGGTTGAGTTATTAGTTGAGTCAAACGGTATCCTATATAGTTTAGAATGTGCCTAAAATTTTTAAGTTAAACGAATTCAGGATCTGCAAGTTTATAATATTCACTTCAAAAATTAGAAAATGTTCATTTTCATTCGGCGTGATGGTGTGATCCGGGGCCCTGGGACTGAATCCCGGCCGATGCACCAATGTTGAGGTTGTGATAGGTATAAATCAAGTAGGAATAATCAAGTAGTTTATTGTAATGATCAATAATTAATACTTATTATTCGTCTTCTGCTCGCCTTTTCCTCTGTGTCAGGTGGTTGTGATTGTGACCAAATCCGCTTCTTCGGCGGTGGGCGTGGCTTGATGTTGTTGGCTGATCATTGGTCATTGAATCTTCCAGAATTTCAGATAGAATTCTGGAAGTTGACCGGTGAAGGTGTAGATCAACATCGTGGCGTGGTGGCATCCTTGGTCACGATGGTCGCATGAAGCGACACCTTGTAGATGAGAGAGCCTTCGCCCTCGAGTATGGGCGGAGTCATCTGGATCCGCAGTCATCGCTTCGTTACTTGTTTCATTTCATAGGTTCATCGGCATATAGCGTCGTGAAGTGTCTATGTACCAAATTTCAAATCTCGATTCAATTGTATGTTACTGAGCCATCTTCTTTCCTTAGTTTGTGGAGCGGGATGAATCTGTCGTCACGAGTGCGGAGTCGCTTTGTTCGTAGTTTTGTCGCTGAATTTGCAATGATAGAGTAGCGAAATTCTATGATGTCCTTCAGAGATTTATTTGGATTGCTACTAGGTGGTTTAAGACGTATTACGTGTCTTTCTCGTAGCACTTGTTGTGAGTCGGACGGTATTCGACTATTCGTCTTTCTTTTCATTGTATCATAAACAGCTCTATCATAATATATATATGAATATTTTTCATTGGTCTTTTATTTAAAATGTTTTTAACTTGTAGAAGAAACATGCAAAAATCCGAAATTCGGGTTCTTTTACGCCTTTACTGGAAACAAAGCTTCAACGCAACTGTAGCAGCAAAAAAGATATGCCAAGTTGAAAGCGACAATATGGTCTCGGATCGTACTGCGCGAAATAGGTTCAAAAGATTTAACGACGACTGCGACACTGATCTCGAGGACAAGACACATTCAGACCGACCTACGGTGGATTCTGAAGCAATCCGTGAAGCTGTGGATACCAATCCATCAATAAGTACTCGCAGGTTGTCGGCCGAGCTCGATATAGACTGGGGTTCTTTACGTCCAATAATTTCATTCTGCTGATAAATTACATCTTGAATTCCTATTTCTTCAACTGGTTCAATGAAATGGATTCCGTTGTTCTAACTCTGCATATTGATGTTCCATTCGGTAGATTAGTGCAAATTTGAACTTTTGAATCGGTCATTTCGACGTCTTGTTGACTGTGTACCATGATCAGCGTTGCCACAATAACAAGTATAGTTGGTCGTATTAAGTCGTAAATACGTCTTCTTCTTCTCCTTAGCCATCTTAGGCAGCTGGGAATACACTGAATTGATTTTCCAATAATCCATATGAGGAAATGTTCTGTTATTAATAATATCTTCCATAATATTATACAGAGTGGTCCTAGACGAATTGGTACAGTGCTTTCTACATATATAGTTAATAGTAGCATGTAAATGAATACTACGCCTCTGAGTATTGACATTTTTGGATTACATGCAGCAGCAAAAAAGATGTGCCAAGTTGAAGGCGACAATATGGTCTCGGTGCGAAATTGGTTCAAAAGATTTAACGATGGCGACACTGATCTCGAGGACAAGACACATTCAGGTCGACCTACGACAGTGGATTCTCAAGCAATCCGTGAAGCTGTGGAGACCAATCCATCAATAAGTACTCGCAGATTGTCGGTATTCCTCAAACATCAGTTGTACGACATCTTCACGCCCTTGGGAAAGTCAATAGACGCTGCCTAGAAGTACCTCATGCATTGACCGAAATTCAAGCTCAAAAACGTGTCGAGACTTTCCGAAAACTGCTCGAAACTCCACAATATTACCGTTTAAATATGCAGCATTGATCAATCGGAAACGGATACTCCTTCCACAAGACAATCCAAAAACGCACACCGCCAGACAAGCGAAGGAAAAGATCAAAAATCTCGACGCCATTGAACTTCTTCCACATCCAGCTTATAGTCCGGACATTGCGCCACCTGATTATCACCTTTTCCGATCCATGGCACACTTTCTTCGTGGTTCCGCAGCGGGATCGAACAACTTGCCGATAGATGGGTTCAAGCCATAGAGTCAAATGGTCTTTACTTGGAGGTTTTTCATGTGTTGTAATATTATGTTTAAATTTTTAATAAAAAATCGGAAAACAATTTTGGCTCACCCTAATATTATGCGTGAATTCACGTGCGATTGGTGCGAAGTATTTTGCAATGCGGCGCGGTTTTGTGGAATTGGAGTTTTGAAATTTAAATTTTAAATTTTCCAATATTCATTGGTGTTTGGAAGGTGACGACAGTGAATAAAAAATAGCTTTATTATATGACAGGTACAGTAGTTAGGTTGGGTTGGGCTACATATTTATAGCAAAATATCGGATCATTCGTGACGTGGTCCCTTAATTACTCATTTACAGCATCAACCATCTTCCAACTATATGAGCACAAGTTTGATTGAAATCAAAAATGAAAGAGGCCACTCATTATTCCGTGAACAGCCTTCATTCCCAAGGACGTGCAAAACACTGCCAATCCCATTTGGATATTGCTTATGTCAATTTGAAACGAAACAGGAGTCAAAGTACCATACGTACCCTATTCGTACCTGTTAGCAGTAACTATATTCCAGTTCTTCGACGTTAGCCCGAAAAATTGGGAAATATATAGCTGCAAAAGTGAACAAGATCCTCAAAAAGGGAAATCTGGAGAGGTCTTGTGTCAAAATGGTTTATTCGAAAACGATTTCGATAGAACATTATGTGAACAATAATAAACAGAAGATTTACAAAGTGGCGGTGCGAATGAAAAAGCCGAGCAAGGCTATGTTTCAAGTATTCTGTTCTTGTTGTATTCTAGCTTTTCTATATTTACAGACAATTATATATGTGAATGCGGATGGATGGATCACGAGAATATCTAAAATCGAAAGGATCAATGCTTATCGTAAAACGGCTGATTGTATAATGGAAGGAGAATTACGACCGTATTGTTATTGTCGAAATATTACAGTTTTTCAATAAATTCATGTTTAAAATATTAATCGATTAGAAAGTTAGAAAATCTCATTTAGCAAAACTATTGATATTTTTTTATAAAAGCTTCATTTACACATTCAACTTTAATGGATTGATTGAGCTAAACTATTCCAAATTAAATTTAAATTCTTCAGTAAACATGAAATTAGTAAAATATGATTTATTTAGATAAACAGGGAATTTGTGGGTCGATATTGTTAAAATCGGGTTCCTGATTGTAATGTTATGATCACTCACTGATATATATATTATGTCTAGAAATTAATTTCCGCGTTTTTTTTTTTGTTCATATTTGGCCAAAATAAAATTATTTTTCTATAACGAATTTTATATTATAATGTTCTCTGTATTATCAGCTTTCTACTTAAATATAACTTTCTTCACTAATTTTATGAAAAATCGTTATTTTGTACCAGGAAAACGTCATTTACGGGAAGCTCTTCTTTTCCCTTTCCAACTCAAAAAGAAAGCCACTGACGCGCACCAAATGCTTGCTCGTCAAACGGGAGATTTTGACGTTGCCAAAGCGGGAGATTTTGACGGCAACGACAAAGACGGATCAGGACAGCCAAAATAATTTGAAGACGAAGAACTTCAGGCTTTGTGGGATGAAGATTCGGCTCAATCACAGGAGCGGAATCTCTCAGCGTCACGCAAAAAGCAATTTCTCATCGATTGAAAGCAATGGATGAATAGTGAGTGTACTACGACATTCCGAAGCGAAGAAAATCGCGGGTTAGTACCGGTAAACCGACAAACTCGACTGCAAAACCCAACATCCACCGGAAGGCGTTATTGTGCATATGGTGGGACCAAAAAGGAATTCTGTACTCTAAACTGCTCCAACCTAGCGAAACGATCACTGCGAATCGCTGTCAACATCAACTAGTGCGGGTTGCGGAATGAAATCGCAGTAAAAAGACCAGAATGGGCGGTCGACACGACAACGCGAGGCCGCATATTGCTCAAGCAGTGAAGGATAAGCTGAAACAGTTCAAATGGGAAGTCTTACCGCACCCACCGTACTCTCCGGACATTGTCCCGTCGGATTATCGGTGTTGGGAGCTTTCGAGATCATCAAGATGTCAAAAAATGGTTTGGACTGCGGCCATCCCAGAAAAATTCAATTATGATGGAATCCATAAATTGCCCAAACTTTGGGAAAATGTTGTTATTAATGACGGAAATTATTTTGAATAAAAGTTTTGTATAAGTTTGTCCAGTTTTTTATAGTTTAATATGCGTAAAAAAACACGGAAATTAATTTCTAGTCCTAATAAATCTTCTCTTTTTCTCATTTCGCGCGCAGGCAAACTGGGGACGAACAATTAACCGACGTTTCATTAGAGACCGAAGTGAAACCGACGATGAGATTGATTGCCACAAAAATCTGTTCACCTACTTAAACGTCATAAACGGTCACTTGGCACACTGATCTCGAGGACAAGACACATTCAGGCCGACATACGACAGTGGATTCTGAAGCAATCCGTGAAGCTGTGGAGACCAATCCATCAATAAGTACTCGCAGATTGTCGGCCGAGGTCGGTATTCCTCAAACATCAGTTGTACGACCCTTGGGAAAGTCAATTGAGAGAGAAGTACCTCATGCATTAACTGAAATTCAAACTCAAAAACGTGTCAAGACTTTCCGAAAACTGCTCGAAAATACAAGCTTACCGTTTTATTCGTAGAATTGTAACTTGTGATGAAAAGTGGGTTTACTTCAGTAATCCGGAGAGACAAAATCAATGGTTGGAACCCGGGAACCGCTAGCAAAATGTGATCGTTTCTCAAAGAAGGCAGTTCTGTGTGTTTGGTGGAATTTCGAAGGCGTAATTTACTTCGATCTAGCTCCAAATGGTTGGACCATCGACGCAGACCTCTATTGCGCCCAACTTGATCGAATGTATGCGGTACTTTGCGAGAAATATGCAGCATTGATCAATCGGAAGCGGATACTCCTTCCACAAGACAATGCAAAACCGCACACCGGCAGACAAACGAAGGAAAGATCAAAAACTTCGACGCCATTGAACTTCTTCCACATCCAGCTTATAGTCCGGACCTTGCGCCATCTGATTATCACTTTTTCCGATCCATGGCACACTTTCTTGGTGGTCTTAGCTTCAATGACCTGGCCAATGTCGAAAACAAGTGCCGCGAGTTTTTCGCCTCTAAGAACAAGGAGTGCTACCGCAGCGGGATCGAACCACTTGCCGATAGCTGGGTTCAAGCCATAGAGTCAAATGGTCTTTAGTTTGAAATCAAATTGTTTTTCATGTGTTGTAAAATTATGTTTCAATTTTTAATAAAAAACCGGAAAAATTTTTGATTCACCCTAATATTATATTGTTAATTATCTACAATATATTTCATTTTAGGTTCTCTGGACTACATAGAAGTTGGTTTATGTCGTACATGATTAAGTTTTAAACGGAAGATGATTATTATCGATTAGAAAGGCTTTAAATAATGTAAGTGTTTTAATTTTTTACCGAAAAAGAATTCTATATCGTTCGTAGAGCAAGGAGAACGATAGTATATGCTGGATCGAGCGGTTAATGGAATCAGAAAGATATAATCACGTAAGTGTATTAATATATGACCGGATACGAATCATTAGATGCACAATTTTATGGGCTATGTTGGAGCCGAAAGAAATGGTGAATTCCATCAGTTTTTATAATTGATTTTACCACTTCGACCAAAAAAAATTTTTGCAGTTAACAATAAAATGGGAAATAGCTGTCATATTTTTTTATTTTTTCAAATCCTTTTTCTCATTTTTTAAAGTTGTTTTCGTTACAATCATTAAAATTTAATGTTTTACAATATATTTGCGGTCAAATTCGTATATAGTCATTTTTATAGGCAAACCGAACCGGGTACAAACGACCAGTAAACCAAGCAATCCGGTGTACTCAAACTGTCATCGGTTTTCCTATGAAAAGAGTGTGTCGATTTAATTGTTTTTCCTTCCAGCTTTCATTTAATTTCTTGGTTTGTTTTGTTTTTCTTCAAAAATGAGTTGTTATTGCTTTAATAATAATTCTAATAATATTATTTTCTGTTTATTGTTTTTACAACAAAATAAAATTAAGTACTTAATAATATATTAATTAGAGGAAATATCTATATATTATCGAAATAATCCTCTCATACTCATCAAGGAACCTCAGAAAAGTCATTCAAATCCAAAATTTCTTCAAAATTTAAATTGTCAGAGATATCTTAAGGAAAGCCTCTAAGATTGACGTAAAAATTAGTTTTTTAAATATCACATAGACATAAATAAAATACTTTTAAATAATGAAAAATCGTCGTTATAATTTGGTGCTGCTCTACCTTTTAGAAGGATTGACATGATTTTTTTATTTTCTCCTTTCTAAAACTGTTTTGTGTTAATTTTTCCACGTTTTTTTGTAAAACTTCGTGGCAGAGAAGTTCGTACCGAAGGAAACATACCATCACATAGGATGGAATGTGTATCTAGACAAGAGAAAAAATTTGAAACTATTTAAAGAATTTAAAAAGCTTTGAAGTGTATTCTCGCTTTTAATTTTCCCTTTTTAAAGCAATTATTGTGGAATATTATTGTCTAAAAATCAAAACATTTTCCTCTCATCATTTAAAATCTTCTCAAACAAACCTTATTTGCAACTGCAGAAAACTTAACACATAAATCTCATTGTGAGATAATCCAATATCATGAATCGACTTTCTTTCCGAAACCAACGCTACTTTCTTCGACGCACTCAACAACGCTTCATTGATAGGAGAAGGAACAACTTTTGGTTGTTCTTTAAGCTCATCGGGATCAATTTGTTTTCCGCTCTGTGCAATAAATCCCTCTTTCTCATTTCCAGTCTCCGTCTTAACCGAATAGTATTTTGGTCGGATCTTGATTGCAGCGAACGGCGACGATGGCACATCTTTCGTCAGCTTAGATTCGAAAATGTTAGATTGTTAGATTTGTTAGATTCGAAAATGGAAAAAAGTAAGGAAAAAATTTAAAATTAAACCGATACCATCGTCTCTTTTTTCCGAACAAGACCATCACTATTTTCTCCTTTCAGCCATTTATGCTATATATGTTGACAATTGCTCGAAATTGAAATTAAATAAATTTTACAAATTGAATAGCCATCACAGGCCTGAGCGAGAGATGGTCCCGAATCTTCCTCAACAATAAACGTACAAGTAATTCGGAGTGACCGAAATAATCCCATAGACCAATGAATTCTTGTAACCCTGACTAGCAAACATTAAAAGCCTAATACGGTTTCATTTAAGTATTTAGCAATTATATGAATCAACACAAAGAAACATTGTTCCGAGCATATGATTGTAACGAACCAGATTTTCCTCCTCCCCCCTTGATTGTTCAAACATCAAATGGTGCCCTAACTATAATGGCAAACATATCGCTTACAGAAATACTCCATTCTTTAAAGAATTTATTTGGCAAGAAAAATAAACAGAAAAAAACTGATTTAATACAAAAATAATTTCTAGCTAGTTCCTAGACGGAAGCCGTTTGAATTCGTTCGAGTAGAGAGCTGAGCATTTCTGTTAATGAAACGGCTGTCTCGATTTTGTTGGGCAAGTTTGTCTGAAAAACCTGCAATTAGATGAGCCTTCCGGCAATTTGTTTTACCTCGGTGGCTGTGTCGTCCTTGAGCTCATCAAGAAGTCGCTGAGTATTCATGGAGGGCAAGTTGACGCGGATCAGGAGCTGGCTCACATTCGTGTCTACAAATTATTATTATATTCTGAGTTCAAAGTCAACGTCGCGTCAAACCAGTGACATTGACAACAATCTCTTGCACGTTTTCCGCGACATCATGTTGAGCAGCTGGCTGAATGTGATCAATCGGGCTCTCAGGTGCTTGTTGCTGATTGTTTTGTTCCAAATCGTGAGCATCATGATCTTCAAATGCTTGCGAATGATCCAAAGATGGGTCTTGTGGAAGGTTGAGGCTGTCTTGAGCATCTTGATGTTGATTGTGATCCATTGGATGCTCAAGATCGTGCTGGACATTGAGAACATGTTCTTCTTGGTTCGAGGGATTCTCAAGATCATGCTGGATATGAAGAGTATGAGCTTCATCTACATTCTCAGCTTGATTATTGTCTAATGGATGCTCCGGGTCATGCTGGACATTGAGGTGCTGTTCTTCTGAAGGTTGATTGTGATCCAATGGATGCTCAGGGTCATTCTGGACGTTGAGGGAATTATCTTCTTGACCTTCTACATGTTGGTTCTGATCCATTGGATGCTCAAGATCGTGCTGAACGTTGAGAACATGTTCTTCTTGGCTGGAGGGATTCTCAAGATCATGTTGAATATGAAGATTATGAGCTTGAGTATTGTCTAATGGATGCTCAGGGTCATGCTGGACATTAAGGGCATTTTCACCTTGACCTTCTACATGTTGGTTTTGATCCATTTGATTTTCCAGATCATGCTGGACACTAAGAATATGTTCTTCTTGGTTCGAGGGATTCTCAAGATCATGCTGGACTTGAAGAGTATGAGATTCGTCCACATTCTCAACTTGACTGTGTTCGCCTTCTGCATTTTGGTTATGATCCATTGGCTTTTCGTTCTCAAGATCGTGTTGATCTTGGATTGGAAGATTACTTGCTTCATCATGCTCACTTCCATCGAATTGTAAATTCAATGGACCATTTTCTTGTGGAATCGATGTTGCTTGCTCATCATCCGTCTTCTCCCCTTCTACTGACATTGAGGACTGCAAGATATAATAATTATTAAGAATATCAAGCCAAACATACCGAGTCGTGTAATACAATACCTTCTTGATCATTGGAAACATCATGATCATTCAACTATAAAGTAAATATTAAATAAATGATCACTGAAAACGTGAACTAATAATAAACCTCGAAATTAATTGGAGCCGCGACGATCGACGCAATTAGAAAGCAAATGAAAACAATGGTTGATCGCATATCAGCCGTTGTCGGGGGTTCAGCTCACAAAAGCAACTGATGTTTGAAACGATTTCGGTGATTTTATAGGAAAGAAATGCGCGAAAAGGGGGTGGAGGCTAGTTAATGTACTACAACTGTGTTTTATTTGCTCGGACAAATACTTTATGTGTATGCTCGCGTGTTCACAAATGTTTCAACTGACAATGTTTTTTATTATAGTGATTTGTGTATTTTACACACGTTTTGATGGGATGTACTGCAATCATAGTTATCAGACTGTTAACAAGATTGTTGTTTGAATAGACTTTGTGTTGCCTGCCGCGCGACATGTCAATTGGGAGGAACTGCGTTCGCAACGATTTGTATGTCAGTGGAGATTTGTGGAGCTGGATTATTGAATATCGAAGAAGAGAATAGTCGAAAACGTAGAACGAACTAGGGAGGTCAAAGGTTTTGGGCTGCAAATTTGCATGGTGATAGCATGACCTTTCCGATTGGCTCTGATAAGTCGAATAGCACCATTCTGGGCAGCATATAGGATAGAAAAAAACACAGCTTAAAAAAAAAAAAACAAAAAACAAAAAAAAAAAAACACAGCTTTGTAGAGCAGAAAAAAACAAAATTGCCGCCAGAACATTCAATTCAAACCGAAAAAGTAATCAAAGTTTCATCAAAATTACACGAAGCGTCAAGTTTTAACAATGATATATAATCTATATAACAGGATGAGTCTGTTTTCATGCAAAAAGCACCTCGCATCCTAACAGGAGCACATTTCGTGCAAAACACAGTCACGCCACAGTCAAGCGCTAAGTGCAGAGCACAAGTTTGGGGTTTCGATTCCGCCTTAGTCACTTTTCTTTTTTTTTCTTTGATATTGGAAGAATTCTTCGAATTTTTCGAAAAGAAAAATTATGTTTGCTCTATTATTTGAGTAGGAAAAAAGCTCCGAGGGTATGGAAGCTCTGGAAAAGGTATATAAGGGCTGATTTCTATTCATTTAGTATTTTTTCCTGTTTTTTTTTGCTGTTTTTATTCCTGTCCGTTCTATCGTCTACCATGATAAACGTCGATAAAGTTGTGGACAATTATTTAAAATACTTCTTCAAACTCAACGGATAAATTAATTAAAACAAAAGAGGATGCGTAGCATAGCTGGTAGAGGATTTGATTCACGACTCTGCACTTTGCGCTTGACGGTGGCTTGACTGTGTTTTGCAGGAAATTGTTATCAAAACACGTGAAAAACTGCCGCCAGAACATTCAATTCAAACCGAAAAAGTAACCAAAGTTTCATCAAAATTACACGAAGCGTCCTCACTTCAAAAAACAATATCAAATTTAAACAAAGATCGTGTTTACGCTATATAACAGGATGAGTCTGTTTTCATGCAAAAAGCACCTCGCGTCCTAAAAGGAGCACTTTTCGTGCAAAACACAGTCAAGGAAGAGCCCAGCAGAAAGTGCAGAGGGACTCCTGTTGACTAAGAACAACATCTGGCAAATACACTAGCTGACAAAAGTTTTGTCACAAATGTTTTTTTCGCGTTTTTTGCCGATCAGTCCTTAGCAGCGTTTTAGTTCATTTTAAGTAGGTCTGATAATGGTGATTGACAAACATTACATATAATTTTGTATTGGATTTCAGAAAAATGATGTTATATGCCACAAAACCCTTGGAAACTATTTTTAATAACATCTTGAAAGTGTCAAAATCGTTATAAAATGACAGAAACGGCTAATAATTGGTTAATTTGAATTAATTTCAATATTATGTATATCAATAAACTTATTAATGTAATAACTAACCTCTGTTCAAGTTTCTCCGTAATGAACTATAGCAATATATTGTCTTAGTGTAGGTTAATGAATAATCAGTTTTAAAGGAGCATTCCGAATAATAAAATGGTCTCGCCTGGGGTCATGTCGATTTAATTTCCGATTAAAAAATATTTCTCTTTTCTTTTTTTTTCATGATATTTTTGTTTTATCTCAATAAATTAGTTGTTACATTAATATAATTATAATATTAATATGAAACACAGCGAAATAATAAACAAAATGGAAATTAAATCGACATGACCCAAGACGAGGCCTTTTGATTATTCGGAATGCTCCTTTAAACCTGCTTTTTCATTAACCTACACCACTACAATAGCTATAAATAATAACACATAAATAATTGTTTAAAAAACATTTTTTAAAAATAAGGCACACTTGTTCTGCAAAATGGCATGCAATCTTTTGCGAATTATTGTTTTTTGCTCCGCCTTCAAATTTATTTTTTTTTTAAATTGGGACATCGTTTTCCATTGTTTTGACCTGAAGTGCACAAGCTGACAAAAGTTTTGTCACAAATGTTTTTTTCGGTTTTAACTTTTTTTTACTTGACCAAATTGGCTGATTTTTTGATATGATGGATTCATATGGTTGTAGATCATTTTAGAAAAATTACGATGATCCGTTTTACAGTGGCAAGCGTTTATCGTAAAACTCGTAGCTCAAAGATATTACGCACTTTTCTTGCACTGCATTTTTTAATAATTTTTAAAGTTCCATTATATTTTTTCATAATTTATTGAAAATAGCAGTAATTGACGACATTTTAGAAATAACTCAACGTAAAGAAACTCCAATTGCCACCCGGCAAGCTGTTATCAATATCAGGGAAAACGGAATGCGTGGTACCGAAATTGCTATGATTATTTAAGCCAAATTTTGCTACTATAACATTTTAAACACTGATTCACATAAAATATCAAAAAATCAGCCAATTTGGTCAAGTCACAAAAAAGTTAAACCCGAAAAAACATTTGTGACAAAACTTCTGTTAGCTAGTGTATGTTTATTTTTCAATAATACAATTTCATGCATGGTTATGGAGCAATTTGGAAATGGTTTCAAAATAAAACAATATGGGATCTAAACAGCATAGAATAACGCAATACGTGAAAATTAACAAAAGTTTCTCTTTATTATGATGTTCCAAGGATAAGGGCACAAATCATACCTCAGAGAAAATTAGGGTTTGGATAATTTCGACGAAGAGTCTTGGTTGTTGAGCAGATCCACGAACTTCAGGATCACCAACAATTCCAATAGAGTAACCAGCACCCACACCACAGAGAAGACCGGCGGCCAAGTGAGCAAATCGCTTGTTAAGATCGTATCCAGCAGAAGGGGCGCTAACTTTTCTCTTCAAGACCATAGCAACGACCAAACCGTAGATACCGATGATACCTGGAATGGCAGATTTCATGATAAGTTCTGGTCTCATTACTCCCCGTTCCATAGGCAGCAGTGATGGGAGGGTAGGGAAAAATTGAAGTCCCGGTCCCGGTACCCGGGTTTTGAAATTTTCAATTTTTTAAAGTCCCGCCCGCCCGGAATTCCAAAAACGGGGTCCCTCCCATCACTGATAGGCAGCTCCCAAGACGGTAAAGATTTGAGCGGATGTAGCTCCCATGTATGGGGCATATGCGGCTTGCTCAGCTCTCTTAATATCGTACATCCTCAAACTTGGGTAATTAAACCGCTAAAAAGTGCTATCAGATAAACATATACACGTTGCCAAACAACGAGAAAATTGTTGTGAAACAAAAGATAATATTAAATATTCTAAAAACTTATTCCTCAACCCAATAATAAAGCCACATCACTTTGAACTTACGAAGAATAATTGATGAAGGAATATTCTGAATTTAAACTGGTTCTCACAAGATTTAAATGTTACTTTCTAGAGAGTAATATTCGAATAAATGTTAAAAAGTGAATTTAGATCGTTCCGTAAGAGAAAAAATTGGGTAAACATAGGAGATATAAAAGGGAATCATAGAAACGTTAAAACATTCAATTAAGGTTTAACTGGGAACCTAAGGAAATTATAATAATATTAGAGTGAACCAATATTTTTAACGATTTTCTATATATTTTTCTCTAATTGTTTTTTTTACCAAATAAAGATTTTTATATGCATTTGTTATATATATTTTTAAAGCTCTTGAACAGCTCTATCATAATATATATTAAGATGTTTAATTGGTCTTTTATTTAATTTTTTTAATCTTGTAGAAGAAACATGGAAAAATTCGACATTTGTGTTCTTTTGCGCGATTACTGGAAACAAGGCTTCAACGCAACTGCAGCAGCAAAAAAGATATGCCAAGTTGAAGGCGTCCATATGGTCTCGGATCGAACTGCGCGAAATAGGTTCAAAAGATTTAACGACGGCGACACTGATCTCGAGGACAAAACACATTCAGGCCGACCTACGACATTGGATTCTGAAGCAATCCGTGAAGCTGTGAAGAACAATCTATCAATAAGTACACGCAGATTGTCGGCCGAGCTCGAAATTCCTCAAACATCAGTTGTACGACATCTTCACGTCTTTGGGAAAGTCAATAGAAACTGTCGAGAAGTCCCTCATGCATTGACTGAAATTCAAGCTCAACAACGAGTTGAGACATGGCGAAAATTGCTTGAAAATCCATAAGATTGCCGTTTTATTCGTAGAGTTACAACTTGTGATGCAAAGTGGGTCTATTTCAGTAATCCGGACAGAAAAAATCAATGATTGGAACCCGAACCGGTAGTAAAATGTACGTTTCTCAAAGAAGGCACTTCTATGTGTTTGGTGGAATTCCGAAGGCTTAATTTACTTCGAGCTATTTCCAAATGGTCGGATCATCGACTCAGACCGTTATTGTGCCCAACTTGATCGAAAATATGCGGCACTTGGCTAGAAATATTCGGCATTGATCAATCGGAAGCGGATTCTCCTTCAACAAGACAATGCACAAACGAAGGAAATCATTAAAAATCTCGACGCCATTGAACTTCTTCCTCATCCAGCTTATAGTCCGGACATTGCGCCATCTGATTATCACCTTTTCCGATCCATGGAAGACTTTCTTCGTGGTCGTAGCTTCAATGACCTGGCCGATGTCGAAAACGGGTGCCTCGGAGTGGTACCGCAGCGGGATCGAACAACTTAGCGATAGATGGGTTCAAGCCATAGAATCAAATGGTCTTTACTTTGAAACTTCATTGTTTTTCATATGTTGTAAAATTATGTTCAAATTTTTAACAAAAAAGTCGGAAAAAAATTTTGGTTCACCCTAATATAAATAATAAACACGATTCATTAAAAACTAGCTCTTTTTGTGATAAAGATTTTGATCATAATTGAAAAACGGCTAAGTGCGAGCCCTTTTGCGTATTCAGGAAAGTTTAAAGTAACTTTAACCTATTTCATTTTTGGCATTGTCGTCAGTTATTTCATCTTCCATTCTAATTCGAACCTATTCCACGAGACATTCTAGTGAAACATCATCAATAGGTTTAATATATCAATAGCCATTTCAATAATTTTCAATAATAATTATTTTCAGAGATCGGAGCCTAATCGAGAGTACAAAAAGACGAAGAATGATGGGCGGCCACACGGCCACAAACAACTTTTTCGTCAATTCCTCTTCAATGTGTGCTGCCCATTTTTTCGAAAAAGAGAGTGACCGTTCAAACGAGAACATCATTCCATCTTAATTTTTTCCTCTTCCATTAGGCAACGATCTCTGAAAAGGACAATATTTCGAAAAACATCTAGCTAGTGGTTAGCGCCCTCTCTGACATCTCTTACCCCCCTCATTCACTGTCATAAACAACAAAATGTCCGCGGTGAGGTCGTTATATGACCAACACAAAAAATTGCTTTTTGTTCACCCTTGTGTTTCGGACGTTTCAATTCGTCCCGGAGTGTGTTTTTAACCCTGCTCTCATTGCCCATGATGTAGCGGGGGGTATAATTTTTGGTACGGCCACCAAGTGGCTGTTGCTTAAATAAATGTTGAGCTCGGATCATGTTATATTTATTGTGAGAGATAAAGCGAAAAATGAAGAACACTGTTTTGGGCATATATAATTTTTTTTACATGCTCTTGAATTATTGGTGACTTTAAGGAATATTCCCATCTTCAGATGGACGGCAACACGAGCACAAACGACCTTTTCGGCTATTCCTCTTCAATATGTGTTATCCTTTTTTGAGACAGCAGATATTGATGTGGCAGTACAAACGAGAACCTCATTCCAATTTTTTTTCTTCTTCCATTAAGCACCGATCTCTGGAATGTACAATATATTTTCATTTAATTTCTACGATTATTATTTTCCACATTTTCTTGTTTTTGCTCGTTCTACACCGTTTTTTTAATTCTTTTCGTTTGAATAAGTATTATCCATATACTTTCTTTCAATTCCGTTGTGCACTACATTAATTTTTACAGCCCCTAAATAATGTATTTTATAAAAGAACCGCTTATATTCAATTTCATTTCGACGTAATTGTCCAAATCCATGAAGTCTCAAGACAATTACAGCGAAATTGATCGAAACAATTCATTGAAATACAAATCAAACTCGATCCGAATTCCTTGAATACATCATCATTTTTAATTATTGATAAAATGCCTGCGCCTTGTTTACTAATATCGATCGCAAACGGTTGAAACAACATCTAAAAATATTCTTCAATTTATTTTAGCAAAAAGAATTAACAAAAACGGTATAGAACGAGCATAAACAAGAAAGTATCGAAAATAATAATAATAATAATAAAAATTAAATGAAAAAATTACATTTCAAGAAGTGCGCCTCAATTGAGGCGATAATCGCATTTGGCATCGACTATATTATATTATTTCAATCCATTAAATAATAGAAACCACTGTTTACATATAACTTTAAAAATAATTAATAAGCCAATTATTAGCTATCAATTTTTCAGAAACTACATTATCTTTTGCCACACATTTGATATAGCTCTATTCGTCGCCTTCTTGACAGTCCGGGAATAACCCCTTTCTTTGCTTATTTTCGAGGTTAGAATAGCGCTTAATATTTATTGAAATCTCTCCTTGTATATGAAGATCAATATCAAGTACATCATCGAATTCTGTATCGTTGTATCAGTTGTAACGCAGTGTTGCGTTTACGTACATTAACAGAATCCCTCTAAAATTGGTGCTAATGTGACCTTTTTCTAACCTTTGGACTACATGGATTAGGAAAAAGGCTAAAACGACTTTCAGTGAACTATAAGCTATTTTATTATGGCTAAAACGGTTTAAATAATTATTATTTATCGTATTAACCAAAAGGGGTAATTTTGCGCTTTTAAATTTGTTATTTGGAAAGTATATTAGGTATTTATTGTCCTCTTCAGGGATCGGTACCTATAATAATTGTAACGTTTTGCCGATAACTCTTCTGTAGCTCATCAATGCATGTTGCCTCAATAAAATAGACGATACACATTGAAGACGAAGAGATAGAAACTAATCTGTGACAGTCTAAACGAGATCATTTTTCCTCTTTCATTTGGCACCGATCTCTGAAAAGGACAAAAGATAATCTGAAAATATTGTCCTTTTCAGAGATCGGAAAATTAGGATGGAATGAGGTTCTCGTTTGGACGGCCACTCTTTTTAGACGGCCATTCTTTTTTTCGAAATTATGGGCGGCACATATTTAAGAGGAATTGAGAAAAAATTGTTTGTGACCCCATCATTTTCTCTTCTTTAATTACTCTTCCATTAGGCCCCTATCTCTGAAAAGGACAAAATATATTTCATGATTTACGCACTCGTTGAAAGAAATTCCTCTCATACCCCTCATAAACTGACATAAACAACAAAATGTCCGCAGTAAGAATGTTATAAGTTCAACACACCATTGAGCAACTCTAAATAGACGATCTGTTTCGTCTGGGTGTGTGAATTTAACCCTGCTCTCGCGTGGCCGCGCCGATGTAGCGGGGGGTATAATTTTTGATACGGCCACCCTGTGGCTGTTCAATGATGTTTAATGAATTGGCGTTTGGCACTTCAACTCGAACTAGTGTTAAAAGGAGTGTCCGTAAATAACAATAAATGCGCTGAGTCGAACTGTGGCGGTGTTTACGTACTGTCGTAAAATAAAATGATTGCTTGTTTAAAATGTTCGTTGTTATGTCAATAATAAACAAGCGAACCTTTTATTTTACGACAATACATAAACACCGCCACTGTTCGACTCAGCGCATTTATTGTTATTTACGGACACTCTGTTAAAAGCGGTAATGGATACAGCCTCTATTTTGACGGCCGCGTTGTTTATCGGCCATGGTTATTTTTTTATTATTAATTTTGCATGTTTAATTTATACCTATTTTTCAGTGGTGATTGTAGCTTTCCACTTAATTTTTATTTTAATATGATTAGAAAGACATATATGATTTTTCGAATGCAAAGTAAGTTGTTATTGCATCATTGACCACAAAAAATCAATATCGAAACTTGTTGCGAAAAGATTATGGTTTTTTTATTATTTGCGAAAGAGTTTTGTGTTTTTTTATTTTACCAATAGCTTTATTATGTATGTCTTTCTATATTACGAATCAAAAATTTCTAAAAATACTGATCGTTTTTTTATAATCGTGATTTTATTATTCGTTGCTCTTATTTAATTATTTTTGTTGCAGAATTCGAAGAAATGGCTCAAATAAATAATTTTGAAAGTTTCAAGTCGATGTACAATGCCGTATCCTCCGTTTCCACTCTCTGCTAGGACTATCAAGTTTGAAAAAGGTATATTTTTATGTTTTATTTCATTATCGTTAATTTTAGTGGAAATCGAGGAAATACAAATACATGAAGTGAGCGTTCGAAGAGAAAATGAGAATTTACGTTTGAATAGCTAGCCTGGCTAACGTATCAACGATTTTATTTCATTTACTATTTGTAAGTACCCATTTTTATAATTCTTTAACGAGTTAGGCTCTTACACTGGTGAATCCGAACGCACTTCGGTGACGGAAGAAAAAGCTTTTAATAAGAATTATATAAAAACGAATTTTTTTCAAGCACATTAGAGCCAAGATCATTAAAATTAAATTAACAGGATTTTTAAATCAATTTTGAAATTATTTTTTAATAAATTATGGTACGTTTCAGTGTTTCAACTATCTTTTATTAAGTAAGCACATTGCTTCTCTCGTAGCCTGCTTCTGAATACTTAAAATCTATGTGTTTAAAATTTCTTTCGTGAACGAAGCGTGTTTCGTTCACAGCGGACGCGTTCGGATTGACCAGTGTTACATCAGAATAAAAACGTTTTTGGTCTATTTTCAGTCGATGTTTCTGCTGTTGGCGTTCAGAGGTTTATGACAGGCCTAATTAAAATCGGATATTATGGAAAACGGTTTATTGATAATACGAACTTCTCACTGGATGTTGTAAAGAAGGATAGCAAAGATAATTATATTTCGTACATTTGTTTGTATTTTTCATAGTTCTATGGCACTTATGAATGTCTCCGATGATTTTAAATAAAGAAAAATTTAATCGGGGTTATATATATTGGTATATATAAGGGCACAACATATTAATTTAGTTGTTATAATTTTTCTTATTATTTCATTCTTTCATATTGAATAAAGAAATTATCACGTTTTGCCATAAATTCGATATAATAATTCTAATTTTTGTTGATCTTTATCACAAATTAAAAATGAAAATGTGAAAAAAAGAATACGTGAGTGTCTTTAAATAACAATAAATGCGCTGAGTCGAACAGTGGCGGTGTTTATGTCCTGTCGTAAAATGAAATGTTCGCTTGTTTATTATTGACATAAACAAGCGAACATTTTAAACAAGCGACGATTTTATTTTACGACAGTACGTAAACACCGCCACAGTTCGACTCAGCGCATTTATTGTTATTTAAAGACACTCAGAATACGTTAGAAAAATGAAAATGTTAGGCCATCACCGCTTTCGGGTCGTAGTGCGTTTGGATATAGAATAAAACAAAACTCTTATTTTTTAAAGAAGAAGAGTTGTTATCAAGGAAAGTATTTATGATTTTCGCACTAGTGCGATGTTCATCATGCCTCTTATTCACTACCCTAAACCACAAAACGTCCGCGTTGAGGTCGTTATATGTTCAACACATTTCTGTGGAACATTATGGACGTTGTCATTCGTCCTGCTGCGTTTAACACCCTGCTCTCTTTGTGTGTTTGATGTAGCGGGGTGGTATAATTTTTGGTACAGCCACTTGGTGGCTGTTTCTTAAAATAACGTTGAGCTCGGTGCTCTGAGTTAAGTTACATTTGTTGTGGGAGACGTATTGAAAAACTTGTGTGCATATATTGTCGTGGTGTAGGTTAATGAAAAATAAGGGTTAAAGGAGCATTCCGAATAATAAAATGGTCTCGTTTGGACAGGTGTAGATTTAATTTTCAATTTGTTGATTATTTCGATCCTAAATATAATAAATTATACAAAAAAATTTATTATAATAATTATTATGTTGATTTAACAACCAATTTAGTAAGAGAAAACAAAATTGTGATGAAAAAAAGCGAAATAATAAACAAATTTCAAATTAAATTTACACCTGTACAAGCGAGATCATTTTATTATTCGGAATTCTCCTTTATCCCTGATTTTTCATTAGCCTACACCACGACAATATAATTTTGTAGAAGCCGCCATGTGGCTGCTCTCAGCGGACTCCCGGACTCTCTCAGCGGCACAAGTGTGGGCGCTGTCAGATATTAATAAATGTAGGAAGTTGTCAGTCGAATAATAAATATAGGAGCTATTCAATTGTTGGATGGTATTTTGTTCATTTAATTTAGACGTTTATATTGATAAATTCTATTCTAGGTTGCACAGTGTTACGGACTGTTTTGCAAATAATGGAGGTGATCCAAGAAAGTTGGTAAACGACGATGCAGTACAAGACGAATATCCAATCGATGATGAACGATGATGAAGGAATCGAGTCGAGTATCAAAGATTGTTTTAATTTAGTGCTGATTCAGATGAAATGCATATTAAGATAAAATACTTGTAAAGTTATTTGTAATATTCAATTGAAAACAAACAAATTTTCTGTTAATAAAAATACATTGTTTCTAGTTTCCTCTATTTTAATGTTGTTATCCCGATGTGCGCTTTCTCTCTCATCGGTTTCTCGCATACCCCTCACTGCCTGTCATAAACAACAAAATGTCCGCGGTGAGATTGTTATATGTTCAACACATTAAGGTTGGAACCTTATGGACGTTGTCATTCGTCCTGCTGCGTTTAACACCCTGCTCTCTTTGTGTGTTTGATGTAGCGGGGTGGTATAATTTTTGGTACGGCCACTTGGTGGCTGTTTCTTAAAATAACGTTGAGCTGCTTTGAGTTAAGTTACATTTCTTGTGGGAGACGTATTGAAAAACTTTTGTGTGCATATATTGTCGTGGTGTAGGTTAATGAAAAATAAGGGTTAAAGGAGCATTCCGAATAATAAAATGGTCTCGTTTGGACAGGTGTAGATTTAATTTTCAATTTGTTGATTATTTCGATCCTAAATATAATAAATTATATAGTCGTCGCCAAATGCGATTACGCCGCAAAGTGTGGCGCAGTTTTTTAAATATTATTTTTTCATCTAATTTTTATGATTTTTATTATTTTTAACGTTTATTGCACGATTGAAACAACATCTAAAACATATTCTTCAATTTATTTAAGCAAAACAGTATATAACGAGCCTAAACAAGAAAGTAATCATGAAAATTAAATGAAAAAATAATATTTAAAAAAGTGCGCCACACTTTGCGGCGGTAATCGCAATTGGCGACGACTATACAAAAAAAATTTATTATAATAATTATTATGTTGATTTAACAACCAATTTATTAAGAGAAAACAAAATGAAACAAAAATTTTTTTTTCATTAGCCTACACACGATTTTTCATTAGCCTACACCACGACAATATAATTTTGTAGAAGCCGCCATGTGGCTGCTCTCAGCGGACTCCCGGACTCTCTCAGCGGCACAAGTGTGCGCGCTGTCAGATATTAATAAATGTGGGAAGTTGTCAGTCGAATAATAAATATAGGAGCTATTCAATTGTTGGATGGTATTTTGTTCATTTAATTTAGACGTTTATATTGATAAATTCTATTCTAGGTTGCACAGTGTTACGGACTGTTTTGCAAATAATGGAGGTGATCCAAGAAAGTTGGTAAACGACGATGCAGTACAAGACGAATATCCAATCGATGATGAACGATGATGAAGGAATCGAGTCGAGTATCAAAGATTGTTTTAATTTAGTGCTGATTCAGATGAAATGCATATTAAGATAAAATACTTGTAAAGTTATTTGTAATATTCAATTGAAAACAAACAAATTTACTGTTAATAAAAATACATCGTTTCTAGTTTCCTCTATTTTAATGTTGTTATCCCGATGTGCGCTTTCTCTCTCATCGGTTTCTCGCATACCCCTCACTGCCTGTCATAAACAACAAAATGTCCGCGGTGAGATTGTTATATGACCATCGCGTTCTTTTAGACAATGTTGCATTTTACACATTACGTCTCGTCCGCATGTGTATATCAAGAACCCTGCTCTCTTAGCGTGTTTGATGTAGCGGGGTGGTATAATTTTTGGTACGGCCACTTGTTGGCTGTGTCTTAAAATAACGTTGAGCTCGGTGCTTTGAGTTAAGTTACATTTGTTGTGGGAGACGTATTGAAAAACTTTTGTGTGCATATATTGTCGTGGTGTAGGTTAATGAAAAATAAGGGTTAAAGGAGCATTCCGAATAATAAAATGGTCTCGTTTGGACAGGTGTAGATTTAATTTTCAATTTGTTGATTATTTCGATCCTAAATATAATACATTATACAAAAAATTATTATAATAAGTATTATGTTGATTTAACAAACAATTTTTTTTTAAAAAAGTAAGAGAAAACAAAATTGTGATGAAAAAAAGCGAAATATTAAACAAATTAAATCTACACCTGTCCAAGCGAGACCATTTTATTATTCGGAACCTCCTGATTTTTCATTAGCCTACACCACGGCAACATAATTTTGTAGAAGCCACCATGTGGCTGCTCTCGAATTATTGGTAGCTATAAGGAATATTCCCATTTTCTTGAAAGCAAATTAGAAATTACTTGTTTCCATAAAAAATACATCTCGTAGCATATCGGGTCGTTTAACATAGGCGAATGTCTTAGTGTTTCGTGAACAAATTCATAGCATAGCAGAATGCCTTTCAATGGTCTCATAGGCCTATGTTATACTACCGATGTGCTAGTGGTTAATATTTTATAGAATTCAATTAATTTTAATATCGCCACGAAATTTTCAATTCTTATTGGTGCTATATGGAATCTTCTCAGTTTCTCTAAATAATAAAGAAATACATAATCAAAATGGGCTATTTCTTTAAAAAGGACTATATTAGAACCTTATTTGAAAATACTATTTCTAACAAAATGTAGTGGTTTACGATTCCCCCGAAAAACGGGACCGGTTCCAATAAATATCAGGCGTGATAGTGCAGTCGGTGAACTAGTGCATCATTGAACACATTATTACGGATGTATATTTTTATTATTTTCTTTTCTTATTAAAATGCCCTTAATTAATATCTGAAAAAGATAAGTTTAATTGGTGTAGTAGTGCCGGAATATGTGACGGCTCGTCAATCATTGCTTGATCATGTTTTCCAATGCCGCTTTCCTCAACAATTGTAAGAATATGTGAAGCAGTAACAAAATCGTAAGTATTTTACTACCTAAAAGGATATTTGCTATAGATAGAGTGTTTTTGGCGCTATAAAAATTATTGTTAGAGATAATCCTCATTTTTGTTCATAATTTCCTGGCCCGGAAGCTGTTCGGGGCTTCTGGAGAGTGAATTTGATTTATTCTACACCCCCCCCCCCTTGTATGGTAATAAAATGGGCTTAATAAGCACGCTCAAATATAACTTTTTAGAAAGATATTGATATTTTCAGATAGTTTAAGACATGTTTAATTAAGACGTAGCACAAACTTTTTTGTTATAAACACGTAAAAATTTCTACACACGCTTGAAAATCGCATAATCGCTATTTCGATTTGGCGTGCATTCTACACCATAATAGTGATCATTGAGTAATCTAATGTTAGATTTCATGTCCAACTGATGAATATTATTTAATATCAAAAGAACTGCGGAACATTACGAACAACAATTCATTTTAAACTTCCTGAAACTGAATTGTTGCGAAAGAAGTATGTGCTTGTAATGTTTTGGAAATTGTGAGTTTGTAGCATTAATAACATTAATCATGATTTTTAAAGGTATAATCATCATGATTGATGTATCATTGATGACGAGAAAGCTTTTATGATGCAAAGGAACTTGGAAATTGGGCCATCCCATACCATCTGAAGCTTGCATATAGTCAATTTCTTAACTCTCGTTAGATAAAGAAACAATTGGTTTCCTATCTACTGAAGCTGCACGAAATCCACTTGCCCTCAGCGGAATTCCGACCAATATTCTAGAACCAGCACAAGTGTGGGCGCTGTCAGATGTTAATAAAGGTGGGAAGTTGTCAGTCGAAGAATAAATATAGGAGCTATTCAATTGTTGGATGGTTTTGTTCATTTAATTTAGACGTTTATATTGATAAATTCTATTCTAGGTTGCACAGTGTTGCGGACTGTTTTGCAAATAATGGAGGAGATCCAAGAAAATTGGTAAACGACGATGCAGTACAAGACGAATATACAATCGATGATGAACGATGATGAAGGAATCGAGTAGAGTATCAAAGATTGTTTTAATTTAGTGCTGATTCAGATGAAATGCATATTAAAATAAAATACTTCCTCTATTTTTTCCTCTATTTTAATGTTGTTCAATTGAAAACAAACAAATTTTCTGTTAATAAAAATACATCGTTTCTAGTTTCCTCTATTTTAATGTTGTTATCCCGATGTGCGCTTTCTCTCTCATCGGTACCTCGCATACCCCTCACTGCCTGTCATAAACAACAAAATGTCCGCGGTGAGATTGTTATATGACCATCGCGTTCTTATAGACAATATTACTTTTGACACATCACGTCTCGTCCGCGTGTGTTTTCTAGAACCCTGCTCTCGTTTTGTGCGCTGATGTAGCGGGGGGATTCAATTTTTGGCGCAGCCACTCTGTGGCTGTTCATATATTGTTGGGTTTTCTCCATTTTCTTTAAATTATGGGAAAAACAAATTTAAAAAATATATTACCTATTATCCTTATCAGAGATCGGTGCCTAATGGAAGAGGAAAAAAATAAGGATGGAATGAGGTTGTCGTTTGGACGGTCACTCTTTTTTTTGGAAAAAATGGGAGCATCATTAAAGAGGAATAGACGGAAAATTAGTTTGTGGCCGTGTTGCCTTCCATCATTTTATCTTCCATTAGGCACCGATCTCTGAAAAGGACAATAATTAAATATTATCAAAACATAAGAAATTGATAATTCATTTTTTATTTATTCTCAAATAGTCTCAATGAGAATATGAAACAAATATTCGAATTATGTTAATAATTTCTCTGTTCTTCATTATTTTTTTGAAAACTTCTAGATCAAATCAGATTTATTACTTTTATTTTCATGAAAATAAAATTAGTATTATCAATTTCTAATAACTTGATAATAGAAAATTTTAAAAAATCGTGTGTATTTTAGAGATCGGTGCCTAATGGAAGAGAAAAAATAAAAATAATGGTCTCGTTTGGATGGTTACTCTTGTATCGCATCAATAAAAAACACATTTAAAGTATACGGAATATTTTTGCGTATGCCGCGAAATATGAATGTTTCTTATGTTTTTGCTTTTGACAATGAAATCTACAATATACCTATACGCACTACGGGTGCACTACGGGTGAACTCAGTAGAAAAGGCAAAACAAAAAATGTTTTGACAAACAAAAAAGTTCGGTCACTAAACAAGTGGGAGTGTCCTCAAAAGCGACGCTCTGCGGTGATGTAGAGGTGGCCATATTGTTTTTTTCGATTATTTTATTTATTATTTCATTATTTATCCCTGTTTATTTTTGGATATCGCAGGTAAGTCTTAATTATTAAACGAAATTAAATTCATTAATGGTTTCATAAAAATTATCCAATCGGTTTGATGTAAAAAAACACATTTTTTATAGATTTTTTTGAATTTCGGAATTATAACATATATTACGAAATTCCATCAAAACAAGTAAATGAATTTTTTTGTTTTATACACCATTCGAAAGCTTATAATATGGTGATTAATATAATATGTAAACCGTTATATGTTTCGAGTCAAAATCACCTAAAAACTTAGTTTTTCTATATTTTCCATGTTTGTTATATATTTTGATTATTTAGGTTGGTATGGCGAGGTCAATATGCATACAAGTCATCGATGATTGACATAAGGTGATATAAGATCATTATTAGGCATTATATGCAGTTGATTTATATATATCAACTTCATTTTTGCCTACTTTTGATTAAATTCATCACTTTCGCATGGTCGTGTAGAGGATAACGTTAAGGAGATAAGAAACAAGGTATTAATTATACATTTATTGAGAAAATACTTTATTCAGATGTCGAATAATATGTTCTAAGATTGTGGAAATTTTTAAGGAAATACAAGAGGTAAATACCGGACAGTGAAAATGATTGTCATTCAATGTTGACGAAGGAATCATCTACTACGGCTGATCAGCTGATCCATCGATTGCTTTGGTTTAGTTAAAAGGTATATTATTATTTTCTATCTTTTATGATAAATATTAATTCCAGGGGTTAATATATACCATATATTTGCCAATCAGCTGATGGGAACGAGGACTCGTACTATATCATGAAGATGGATCGGATATGATTTACTGTGCAAATGCATTTAGCATTTGATTTGAAGCTGCAAATTGCTTCATTTCGTATAAAGCGACATGGAGATTGTTTCTGGCATATCCGGATGGAAGAATTGATAATAATAGATTTGTTATGGTTATGTTTCACTTTTATTTTTTTAATTTTATTAATGTGAGATTTTCACTATGAAAAGTGTGTTTATATATTACCGAATAAATGAATAAACAGTAATGGTGTTAGTGCTAAATAATTTAGATAATGATTCAAATAAATACGTCAAAGAAATCAATATAAATTTAAATTATGCTGGAAAACCTATTTTCTCACAAAAGATTGTCAAGTATGTTTATAAATAAAACTTTTTTATTAATATCGTTTTCTGCATGTTCAACATTGTATATCCATGCTATTGTACCATAAATTTCGCGAATTCGTTAAATATGAACCTAAATACGCAAAATATATAACAAAAATGGACAATTTAGAAAAAACGAAATGTGTAAGTTATTTTGACTCGAAACATATAACGATTTACATATTATATTAATCGTCATGTTATAAGCTTTCGAATGATGTATAAAACAAAAAATTTCATTTACAATTTTTGATGGAATTTTGTAATATATGTTGTAATACCGAAATTCAAAAAAATCGATTAAAAAAGTGTTTTTGTTTAAATTAAGCCGATTGGATAATTTTTATGAAACTATTAATGAATTTCTTTTCGTATATCTATGACGACTTTTCAATAAACCAATTTTAAGAGTACTGAAAACATTATGAAAATTAATTTATATTCCAAAAAATTCTTTGCCGCGCTTGCACTTAGACACGCGCCATGTTCACACTCTACCACGCCTATTCTATCGCGGACTAGTTTTTTGAATTTAAATTTTTATTTTTCATTCTATTTTCACCCGGAGTGCTATACGCTCTCGCAGTCATTCATTATTCGAACACCCCCCCATTCACTGTCATAAACAACAAAATGTCCGCGGTGAGAATGTTATATTAAACGCGTTCAAATTCTTTTGAATTGGTGTGTGGACAATCTTGTCCTGAAGTGTAACATTTTAACCCTGCTCTCATGCGCCGATGTAGCGGGGTTCAACAATTTTTGGCTCGGTCACTATGTGGCTGATCTAATTTTTGCTCAAATAAAAATTCTTTACAACAGTAATAATCAATACGACATAAACTAGAAAATTTGAAGAAATATATCATCAAAAAATAATTTTTAGATAATTCGTCAAAAACTGTCGTAGAATTCTAGCGGATCAGAGAGAAATATCTTCCAATTTATTAACTGTATCAAACTATTAAATAATGCGAACTTCTGATAAATTGATAATGATAATTGGTAATTTAGTTTCAGCATTTATAAATCATTTTCAAATGGTCTCATTGAGAACATAAAATTTTCAATTTATTTTTATAATTTCCCATTATTTCTGCATGCTAAATGGAAATAATAATATTCTCAATTTTGTACGCGACATACTATTTTCACGCGCACTTAAAGCATAATTTACGCCAGTTTTTTCTTGAAATATCAAAAAGCAGTAAAATCTTCACAAAATATTATATTTCAGAGCGTTTTCTGATCTTGTTTAATTAGCCTTCAAATTTGCGTGTTTCTGTTATATTTCATGCCATATATATATATATATATATATATATATATATATATATATATATATATATATATATATATATATATATATATATATATATATATATATATATATATATATATATATATATATATATATATATATATATATATATATATATATAATTTTTAATTAACTTGGGAATTAGTTATTTTTATTTTTTAAGAAATCAATAATTATATTATCAATTTACTGGGAAAAATATTAGAAAAACTACAATTAATGATTTGCCCACTCGTTGTCTCTCATGCCTCACATTCACTGACATAAACAACAAAATGTCCGCAGTGAGATTGGTATATATTCAACGCGTTTGTCGTATTTGCACCCTACCGAATCGGACAAAAATGTCCTGGTGTGCAAGTTGAACCCTGCTCTCGCGTGGCCGCGCCGATGTAGCGGGGGGAATAATTTTTGGCACAGCCACTCTGTGGCTGGAAGATAGATTTGTTAGGTTAACCATATTTAGTTATTTAGTTATATATTTTGTTAATTTAGTTATAATTTATAACTAGTTTATATAGTTATAAATTTGTAATTATTAAACTATTGTCCTTTTCAGAGTTGCCTAATGGAAGAGTAATAAAAGAAGAGAAAATGATGGGGCCATAAAAAACATTTTTTTCAATTCCTCTTAAATATGTGCTGCCCATAATTTCGTAAAAAAGAATGGCCGTCTGAAAAGAGATGCCGTCCAAACGAGAACCTCATTCCATCCTAATTATTTTCGTCTTCCATTAGGCACCGATCTCTGAAAAGGACAATAGAAACCAATTAATTATGAAAAGACATGGAACGAAAAGCGAAATAATAAACAAACTACAAATTAAATCGACACCTGTCTTTTTATCTCAAGCGAGACCACAATATTTTTTTCTTCTGCACTTTTAAATCATTTTTCGGAATGTTCCTTTAACCCTGATTTTTCATTAACATACACCACGACAATATATATATATATAATTTTTTAATTAACTTGGGAATTAGTTATTTTTATTTTTTAAGAAATCAATAATTATATTATCAATTTACTGGGAAAAATATTAGAAAAACTACAATTAATGATTTGCCCACTCGTTGTCTCTAATGCCTCACATTCACTGACATAAACAACAAAATGTCCGCAGTGAGATTGGTATATATTCAACGCGTTTGTCGTATTTGCACCCTGAAGAATCGGACAAAAATGTCCTGCTGTTCAAGTTGAACCCTGCTCTCGCGTGGCCGCGCTGATGTAGCGGGGGGAATAATTTTTGGTACAGCCACTCTGTGGCTGGAAGATAGTTTTTAGGTTAACCATGTTTAATTACCCTATTTATCCGTTTCATTGGATTCCTCGACGCAGGCAGTTATGTTTCGCTCATTTCGATCAAAAAAGAAAATATAAGAGAAGTTGTTATGCACAAAAGTAGTGAAGAATTTTTCCTCCTCCGATGGGAGAAGGGGGGGAGGGGGGATGGTTGTTGTTGTTGCTCTTCTGTTTATCATTATAAAAGGAATATAAGAATTAAAAATGAATATATGGCTACATTTAAAGATAAATTTTAAACTAATGAAATGGTAATGAACATGAAACACTCTTGATAGTATAGTAGGTAAACAACTTGAGGGATGAATAAAGATGAGATATCTTATTAAAACTTCATAGGGAGATTTACGATCAGTGAACTGACAAAACCATATAGGCACATGAAAAGTGCCGGGCCCATAAAATGTGTTAGGAAAACGTAAGGATGACAAATATGGAGCATGCTTATCTGCCACGTCTCTAATTTGCCTAAGGGATGGGATCGATAACATTTGGAGACCAATTTTTTCGAAAAATCCTGACCCAAAAAAATGGATTTTTATAATGGATTCGGCTCGTTGTCATATAGAACCGACAGTAGTAGATGAGCTTAATCATCTGTGCATGTTAGCAGTTATACCGGGTGGACTGACTAAGTATCTTTAACCATTGGACGTTGCTGTGAACAAACCATTTAAGGATAGATTAAGGAGCTGTTGGGAATCTTGGATGACCGATTTGAGCCAAGCAACTTTCACTAGAAATGGGAACCGAAAGAGACCGTCGTACGCAACAGTGACAAATTGGGTATCCAACAGTTTTTATAGAATTTCGGATGATGTTATTTTAAACGGATTTAGAAGATCTTTAAGCCAAGATTATGATAGTGTTATGGAATTTTTATGTGATAGATTCAAATGTCTTTAATGTGCTAAACTTGTTAGATATGTATGCTTTTTATTTTTATAGATTTTGATTGTTTTGATAGTTAATGTATCCAAAAATTTGTTTCCGATTAGTCAATAAACAATTCCAACTTTTATTTTGAGTAGAACTGTTTTCATTAAATATTCTGATGACAGACGAGTGTGTGGAGACGTTAGACACGAAATGAGAGAAACCTATCTCTCCCCCCACCACCTCCCACCACATGCGAAATAGTGCACGAACGAAATCCAATAAAACGGATAAATAGGGTATTATTATTGTCCTTTTCAGAGGTGCCTAATGGAAGAGTAATAAAAGAAGAGAAAATGATGGGGCCACAAAAAACATTTTTCTCAATTCCTCTTAAATATGTGCTGCCCATAATTTCGTAAAAAGGAATGGCCGTCCAAACGAGAACCTCATTCCATCCTAATTATTTTCGTCTTCCATTAGGCACCGATCTCTGAAAAGGACAATAGAAACCAATTAATTATGAAAAGACATGGAACGAAAAGCGAAATAATAAATTTTAATAAAAAAAATTTTTGTTTAAACAAACTGAAAATTAAATCGACACCTGTTTTTTTATCCCAAGCGAGACCACAATATTTTTTCTTCTGCACTTTTAAATCATTTTTCTCATGAATCTATATCACAAAAATACGTTTACCTAAATAAGAATCGATCCGACATGTGGAATGTTAGCTCAGTTTCCTACTACGCGTTGGGACAAAAAGATACCAACAATGATTATGTCCTCATCGAATGGAACAAGTGCTACCAAGAAATTCCGTGGAGATGGAATTGTCCGCATAAAGGAATTGTTTTCAGTCTTCCGAGATTTACAAAAGTTTTGGAAGAATTATTTTTTTCTGTTCAATACCATATTCCTTATTTACAATTGAGAACACAAGTTTTTACAAATGATCAGTTTTTTGAGCATGTTAATTCAAGTGTCAAACTGCTTTAATCATTTCCCGTCTGATCAGTTTTATTTGCTCAACTGATCAAGTGAACTTTGTAGATGTTTTCTGTTCAATTTTTTTATAACTTTAGCTATTTTGTTGGATTTTTTCAAGGAATTTTCTATTTTTATGACATTGAAAAATGTCTTGTAAACAATAACAACTTTATAATTGTCGCAGATGGTATTAATCAAAAACCATACATAGCAACAGCCTAATATTTACCAATGACGAAAATGAAATATTGTATGATTTTCGCAAATAATAGCACAACAAACAATCTAAAATTGGCAAATATTCTTAAAATATTGCTTGGTTTGTTATTGCTCGAATCAAGGGAACAAGTAGGGACGCAAACTTGAAGAACTAATCAAGATTAAATATCTATAGTTTTAATTTATATCTTATTAAACTATTAAAGACTAATTTTATATTATTTTAATATTAGTGCCATATGGGACCTGCCTGCAAAGTATAATGGTTCTGATTGTGAGAGAATGAACCTTTCATAAAAAGCACAATAAAAATGTGGATACCCCATCAATATTGTTTAAAAGCATTATGATAGCGGCCTACGTAAATTACCAAATATTTCGATAGGAAAGATACAGATTTTTTGATATTGTTCATTATGCAAAAAGCTTTCGTAAAAATTTTCCATTACTTCCTAAATGTGCTCCGCTAGAAGTGTGCGTCAATTGAATGTGTATTGACGCATAAACTACACAGACGTGGCGCATTAGTTGTTCACTTTCTTTTTTATTTTAATTTTTTTGCTTCATTATATTATTGTCGGTATTTTAAAAACCCTTAAATTTACAATTGTAGTCAGGCTTTAGCGACTTATTAAATTTTATTATAGTGTTCGATTAAATTTCTTCAAAAAATTGGTGTTGATGCGCGTAAGTTCGAAATATAATCTTTTTTTATTTATAATCAATAATATTCAATAAAAATTACTGTAATATCATTGCAATGAAGCTGTTAGAATAGTTTAAACGAGCACTTAGAATTGTTAAAGTTTTTGTTTTATTTGTTGTGGATAGTTATGATAATCGTTAGGCACAGATACCTTTAAAATAAGGAATTATATAAAAATATTGTCCTTTTCAGAAATCGATGCCTAATGGAAGAGGAAAAATATTAGGATGGACTGATGATCTCGTTTGGACGGCCTATCTTTTTAGACGGCCATTCTTTTTTACGAAATTATGGACAGCACATATTTAAGAGGAATTGAGAAAAATGTTTTTTGTGGCCCCATCATTTTCTATTCTTTTATTACTCTTCCATTAGGCATCGATCTCTGAAATGAATAATATAGTCGTCGCCAAATTCGATTACCACCGCAAAGTGTGGCGCACTTTTTTAAATATTATTTTTTCATTTAATTTTTATGATTATAATTATTTTCCAGAATTATTCCACTATTTAAACAACATCTATAACATTTTCTTATATTTATATAAGCTAAAACAGTATAGAACGAGCATAAACAAGGAAATAATCTTAAAAATCAAATCTTAAAAAAAAAGAAAAAATAATATTTGAAAAGTGCGCCACATTTTGCGGTGGTAATCACATTTGGCGACGACTATACCGTTATTGGAAATGATGACAACTGTTTTGTTAAATTATTTTTTGAACTGTTTTTAAATTATTTTTTGCGGCTACGAAAAACCTTTCTGTTTATAATTATCGGATCTTAACTATGGAAATAAAGTTTTGGTAAAGGATTTTGAACTGTTGATCGTGAGTTGACAATTTGACAGGTCCCGACCAAAGTTTTTGCATAATTTTTTCTTAAAATGGATGACGATAATATGCAAACAACACCAAAATTTTATTGGGCCGTCGCGAACTGTTCGTTGGTCCAATTAACCAATTAATCTATGATTATTTTTTCTCGAAAAATTAACATAACCTTTACTCTTTTTTTTTCTCACTGTGAATAATGATATAATTCTTGATAAAATATTTTTGCAGAATGTTGGGTTGTGTTTTGAGATCGGCAGTTTCTCGAACTTTAACGCGTGCCGCGCCAATCTCCACGACTGCGGTTTCTGCTCAACAAGCCGAAGGTGAAAAAAAGAAACGTTAGTTCAATCCTAATTTATTCCAATTATGTTATCTATTTCTAGCAACCATCTGGAAGATTGATGAGAACAAGCGAACACGTCTCGCTAACTTTGGCCGCTATGCTGCTGAATGTCTCCCGAAATTTGTTCAAAAGGTCCAATTTGCCGCTGGAGACGAGCTTGAGCTTCTCATTCACCCAACGGGTGTGGTACCTGTTCTCAGCTTCCTCAAAGGAAATCATTCGGCCCAATTTACCAATTTAACGTTCGTCTGTGGCGTTGATGTTCCAGCGAGACAAAATAGATTTGAAGTGAGTATTAAGTTTCTTCGTTGCATTTAAGAACTTTTAATGATATTTGTGGGCATATTTCGATTTTTAATCACGTATTACTAATTTTCACGACGTTTTATCCAAAAAGTGAATTATGGGTAGCTCAGATAATCCATATAACAGCAAGGGGCGTTGAAGAGTAGTGAATAATTACGTAATGATATAAATGTTTTTCTGAAATATAAAGTTTTTAACCCACTATATTATTAATTATATTATAAAATTTGGATAATTGAAGGTAGTATATTCATTATATTCGGTCCGTTTCAATGCCAGAATTCGAGTTCGCACCTACACTGATGAAATCGCTCCAATTGAGTCTGCAACTCCAGTGTTCAAGGGTGCTGAATGGTAATTTAATTAAAACATATACCAGTTACAATAATAACGTTCATTAAGGTACGAGAGAGAAGTATATGATATGTACGGAGTATGGTTTAACAACCATCCAGATTTGAGACGAATCCTCACTGATTATGGATTCGAGGGTCATCCATTCCGCAAAGATTTCCCACTTTCTGGATACACTGAGGTATTATATCTCAAAGCAATTTTCTTATATGAGTCAGTTTTAACAGATGAGATACGATCCTGAGTTGAAGAGAGTCGTGCAAGAGCCAACAGAAATGGCTCAAGAGTTCAGAAAATTCGATCTCGAGACTCCATGGGAAACGTTCCCCAACTTCCGCAACGAATCAATGACCAGCGGATATGAAACAATTCACGAGCCAGCTGCACCATCAACACCAGAGAAAAAATAGATTTTTGTTATTATAAGTAGTAAATAATAGTTAAATTAATCTTTTTCTTTATTTCGTTTTAGATTTTATCTAAAATAGAAAATTCCATGAAATATACAGTAATCTGTTCAAGGCTAATGAAAATAAAAGGAATGTCTGACTAGTGAACTTTTGAGGCAAGTGAAAATCACAATTTGGTTATTTTAAAACAAAGCTTCTTCGTTTATTCCATTTCATCAAGCATTGGCTCTGGCTCCCGATAAGCTTCAGAATGCATTGTCTTACCAGACATTTCTAGAATCGCGCGTGCTTCTGGGTCCTGAAATAAATTTAAATGTTAGGCGATGTTAATTAATTTATCACCTTATCAATAATCGATTTTTCCGATTTTACAACTTCGCCATCTTCACCAATGATGACTGGCTTCTCACCAACTCTCCATACTTCCATAATGTCAATTTCGAACTCTTTCTGTCCCGCGACAAAGCACTTTTCGAATGACGAACTTCCATTCTGGCATATTCCCTTCCCAAATTCCTCGTGAATGAAAAGTGGCCAAATGTCATCATATCCGCCGATTCCCTGAACGCGTGGATAGATTGCTAAATTATTTGTACTCACCATTCCATTCGGCATTCGTTGCTGTTGATAATTCAAGTACACATACTTATCATTGCGGCCGGTGGATGAATATATCCTAATATTCGGCACCAATTCAAATAGGAAGCAGGTGTCATTTCCATGATATTGGGGACCCGCGTGAAATCCGTTGGACGCGTAGAAACCGAAGATTTTGTTGGATTTCGAGCGGATAACAACTAGGCATGGTCCCTCATCGTTGACTCTTTTGACCATTTGACTGAACGATGCTCCCATTGTAGCACTAAATTTTATTGGCTTAGGGAATGGGTTCGTTTGATATATTGACTATATTATTTGACTAATCTACATGGCTTACTAATGCACGCCAACTGGTATTGTAATAAAATGAGTTCGGTAAACGTGCTAAAATCGAATTTTTTGGAAATATATTAAAATTTTTAGATAGTTGAAGGGAAGCCTGGTTAAATTGTCGTAAACAATGTTTTATCAAAACGACGTAACAATTTGCATATTCACTTAAAAATCGTTATTTCCAGTTGTCGCGGGGGTATATGATTATCGAATTTGTTCTCAATTGAGTCCTATCGTCTTAGGACTGAACCTATGTCAAACTTCCCTTATCCCACCCTTCAGATAAGGTTACAGGAGATTTCAATCAAATGTAATTCTACTGAGCTAACAAGGGAAGTGTTTTAGGTCGGGCTCTTAGATTTTGATAAAACTTTGCAGATAGATTCCTTATGGCTTTATTAGTATACTGACAAAATATTAGGACCCACAAAACGGTTTAAGTAGGTAAAAATGGGTTTGAAATCTAAAAAATCGCGATCATTCTATAAATAACGATTTTATTGACTTCCGAAACAGTGGGACGACAGCGCAGTGGTAGAACGATGGGACGCGGAACAAGATGGTGAGCTCTGCACTTTCTGCTGGACGGTTCCTTGACTGTGTTTTGCACGAAATGTGCTGCTGTTAGGACGCGAGGTGTTTTTTGCATGAAAACAGACTCATATAGCGTAAACTCAAAGAACAATTCGAAGGAACAGTCATCAATCTTGAGGACGCTTCGTGTTTTTGATCAAATTTCGGTTGTTTATTTCGTTGGGATTGAATGTTCTGACGGCAGTCTTCGCGTGTTTTGATAACAATTTCGTGCAAAACACAGTCAAGGAACCGTCCAGCACAAAGTGCAGAGAGGGTTCGATTCTTCTGGGGGGTAGTATATTTGTTTTTGTAATGCTAGTTGAATATCTCTATGTCGTTTTTCCTTTTTTACTTTAAAAAATTAAGCAAAGTAAGCTATGTAAGCTATGCCTCGCTAACCTGGAGAATAACAGTGTCCATTTGCGCCTTTGATCCATTGCTAAATGTGAATTGATAATAATCACGTCTGACGTGGAAAGAAGCATCGATTTGGTAGTCATTGACGGGATTGTCTTCTTATTCGTCCGTTGAAGAATTTTATTGAAAAGATATTTGCTCATATTCGACGCCAATGGACACTCAACTAAATATTTGTCAAGTCTATCCATGTCGAAACGATTCGAGCTTTCGAGGTATTCTGCGAGTTTCTGCTGATCCTTGTCAGAACACTTGTTGTCGTGACAGTAAACTTTTGTTATACTCGAAATTATCTGGAATATAGGGAATTTGTGTATTGATGGCTAGAGTTTGGAGACTTGTTTCAAATCATCTCCAAATGCTTTACGCATAACGTCGGCTTGTTCGTCATACGTTCCGAATGCAGCATCGCAAAGTTTTAATAAATCCTGACAATTTACTTTTCCGTCGTTATCGCTGATACGGTTGAATATGTGGTCGCTTATGCATTCGATCGTTGGGAAACTTTGCTGTAAGATTATTGATTAATGGAATGAAGCTGTTGAATGTTGGAACGGCAAGGGTTGTTCCCGGACTGAATTCATGGGATTTTATTATTTTTCAACAGTCATAGTAAAGGCCTCTGCAGACGCCTTGGCTAAGCTTTCACTATTTGAATACTTCTCGAATTGTGTTTAGGACGAGCAGTAGCTGACCGCTACGTGGTTCTCAAACATTCCATACGAATGATCCACGACAATACCCAACTAATAGATATTTTATTTTTAATCTTCGAAAGCTTAAAATGAGAGTGAGTAATTTAAAAATCATTTTCAAGCACATAAACGCTTAGTGACATAATACGCAAACATTAAATCAATTGGGATATAAACCTTACAAATCCAAATATCATAAATTACCTTAAATTGAGCTATGCTCATTTTACCCTTATTGATTTTAGCTTTCTTAAATATCTCACTCATCACATTTATCGTGTTTTCATCAATATTATCGTATTTTGTCGAAACTTTGGCATTTTCAGCGCCCATTTTCCTAAAAAAAAAGTTAGAAAAAAATAGCCAATTTTGAAAAAAAAGATATATTTTAGGGGTAATCCTCTTCAAACGATATTGTTGGAAAAACATGCGTTATAAATATTTATTATAAGTGTACACATCAATAAATAAAAACAAATTTAATGGTGATTTATACCGATGGTGGTTGATCGACTTGATTCTGAGTCATTAGATCGCTGATATTCTTTTCGAGATCGTCAATACGTTTTGTCATATCGTCAATCCTGCGAATAATCTGATCTGACATATGTTGGAAGCGATCCTGGGTCTGTTGAAGAACTCCTTGAATCTGAAGAAGCATGGCAAATTGAAATAGTGATTATTCGATTTTTAAGAGTGCACGCCAAATTAAAACAAAATTGTCTCGCATTTTTGAATTTCCACGTAGAAATAAAAAATGTCTTTATGCAAGTTTAATAAACTTATCTTAAAATATCTAAAAAACTCAAAATTGAACTAGAAAATGAACAATTTTCTTAGAAACCCTTCAACGATCTGGCATTTCTAAGAGTTGGCGTGAGAGTGTGTTAAAGTTTTTACGATCTTTTTAGGAAACACTATTCTCGACAATTTAGACAAGTTATTCTTAAACTATCTAAAACTACTAACAACTTGTCGAAAAGTTAGATATGAGTATGTTTATTATGCTTATTGTATAACAATATCAATTCGTGGGATAATTTCTTATTAAAATATTGATTATAGTCAAATTTTACTTCTTCGAATTTGCAAGAAATAGTTGATATTTCCGTTTCACTCCAACTTGTATGGTAATAAAATGAGCTCAGTAAACATGCTCAAATATAAATTTTTAGAAAGATATTAATATTTCAGATAGATTAAGACATTCTTGATTTAATTGCCGTAAAAACACGCGCTTAAAATCGCAAAATCGTTATTTCGATTTGGCGTGCCGTTTTCGTAGAGAAGCATTGAGACAGAAAATTGTTTTGATTTAATTTTATTATTAAAGATTTAAAATTAATCCCACGTGTGATATCCTCCTGAAAATTTTCTACTCAGAGAATCTAAAAGTTTATTTAGTTTTACTTTAATTTTTAATTTTCAGTATCGTTCTTATAAAGTAGCTTTAGATAGTGAAAACATTCTGTATTGGTAATCACAATTATTTTTTTGATGGCGATAAGAAATAAGCTTAAGGTTAATTTATTTTTAAATAAACTTAAAACAGTAGCTACTCGCCAATAGTAATCTTCATTATTTATTATACTGAGTTCGAGAGATTAGCGTTTTTTACTATACGATACACACCAAAAAATGATTTCAATTATTCACATAAATATTTCATATTAACCGAATTTTAAAAAAATGTTCATAAAACATGCGCAGATTAAACTTAAACGGTCGAAAAACTGATAATTTTATTAACAAAAGACAACACATAAAAAAAGAAATTCTAGTTTAAGACTTTAATTTGACGCGTGATTTTTTAAAAATTCGGCACGGTAAACTTAAATGAAGAATTTGCGAATTTTAAACGCATTTTATTAAAATCCGCGTTGAAAGTTAGCAACTATTTTTACGGCAATATTACAGACTTCTCTTAAAATATCTCCGGGACTTGATATTTAAAGGTCAAATGACTTTTCTGAGCTTCCGTTTTTAGAAAATCATTTGGCATGCTTTGAATAATAAATTACTATAAACCAGTAAAACCCATTATATAAATGGTTAACTCACCAATGATGACAACTCATTCATGTTTGATGCATCAGGAGCCAATGTTTCTGTAGCTGAATCCGACATGTTCTAAATAAATATCGATTGAATAACTGTTTACCAGGTAGAACAGAATTTAAAATAATTTTACACTAAAATTTCCCCGTTGTACAATTTAATAAAAATAAATATATCGAAAACATTGAAAACTGCTTTCATTTGCAGGAAACATTGATGTCCACTAGCGAAAAAGCATAGATAGTGGTTAGAAGGGACGCAGAACACACAAACATGCACATTTACTCGCAAATTGTCTTGCTATTTTCATCATCTGAGTACAATGGAAAGAATTGAGGATAATTTCAAATGAATAACTCAACATTGTTCCGTGTATTTCATTTGCATATGAATTTTTTGTGTATTTGCGAAATACTATTAAAAAAGAATCAATTCCATTAAAGTGGGATATCGTTTTCCTCTAAATGATACCATACTGTCTTAAGTATATATTCTACAATAATACTTTTAATATAAAAATTAAATGAATTATTAATTTTACAAGACAGAACAAAGAAGATATTATAAGGATTTAATAATAAAGAAAAAAGGAACACTAGATCTGTAAAAATACGTTTCGTTCATACGTATTTCGTAATTAAACTGACGACAGTCCATGGATTTCCATAACATAACCTTTATGCATAACCTTTATGTGATTTTTCATAAGTTTAAATGTAGGAAGATCTAAATATGCAGTTTTAAAGTTTTTTGTATGAAACTAGTTGTAGCCGTCGCCTAATGCGATTACAACCGCAAAATATGGCGCACTTTTTTAAAAGTATTATTTTAAATTTAATTTTTATGATTATTTTCTTGTTTATGTCTGTTCTATACCGTTTTTGCTTAAATAAATTGAAGAATATGTTTTAGATGTTGTTTCAATCGTGGAATAAATGTTGAAAATAATAATCATAAAAATTAAATTAAAAAATATTTAGAAGTGCGACACATTTTTTGGTTATAATCGCGTTTGGCCGACCCGACGACTATATTTAATTTAACATGCAAATATTCAATTTTTTCTTTAAAAATCTCAGAAAGTTACGATAATTTTAAAGAAAAAATCAATATTTCGTCAATTCCTCTTCAATATGTGTTGCCCATTATTTCGAAAAAAGAATGACCGTCCAAACGAGAACCTCATTCCATCCTAATTTTTTTCCTCTTCCATTATGCACCAATCTCTGAAAAGGACAATAAATGTATTAAAGCTAATTCTCTACCAGGATGGAATTTGTCTAAATTGAAGTATTGTAATAGGCCGATTTAAAATAGATCTACGTTTAAAATTAATCAATTCGTTGAATATTCAGGAAAAATTTAAACTTAATCAAGGGATTCTTAAAGAAAGCATTTTTTTTGACGAGGTCAATTTAAAAATTTTCCTAGATTTACATAGGAAATCAAATTTGAGATCCGACACTGTGGAATTCTCAGTTATTGTTCGTGTTATATTCCTCTATACCTTCTTAATTTAGCTATGAACCTCTCAGAAATTGAGAACATCAAATTGAATCATGCTGTCGTCCTTGAAGCCTTCGATGCATGGTAAAGCATTTGATGGAAGGACCGTAATTCACCGCTGCAAAAACAAATATCAAATAAATTCAATCTGGCAAGTCAGACCGGCCGGTTTTTTCCATTACTTGTTTACTTCTGTCCGATGTATGGAATTAATTCAGTTTCATTTTTACGGTAAGACAAGTATTTCAATTTTTCAAGTTTCAGCTTATATATATATATAGCCTTTAATGTAAACATTCGAATATATAGTCTCATTCAATAAACGTATTACATTTGTGCTCGGAATAGGAAAATCATAAATCCAATAGTACCACTAAAAACAAAAATCTTTAATAACATCTTCTTCATTATATTACAAATCAACAAAAAAAAATTGTAAACAACAAGTCAAACCAATAAACATTTTATAAGAGTCAAATCAAAAAGAATAGAAAGTAATAATGACAATAATAGAACTTGATTTTACCTTATTAATTATAATTGCAATAATCCACCAACAACTATAACAATAATAACCATAATCACTAAAATATAATCATTCCAACCATTAATGAACAACGATCGAAAAGTTCATTTACAAAAGAAAACAAAAAAAAACCATAAACAATACACATAGTCATAAACAAATAATAGTTATGATAATTCCACACGATGAATGATTATAGAATCGTCTTAAAAATGTTCTTTAACAACAAAAAATAACCAATTCAATCGCATTTGTTTTACATAGACTCTAAAAAGGAAAATAATAATTTCAAAAAATATTAATGCATTCTACCTAACAAAGAACTTAAAAAAAACTATCTATAGCTACTGTTGCCATATCGATCGAGAACATAATTAAATTTCTAATCAAACAAATCTATAACAACAACAATAACAAAAAAAACAAAACTAATTTGAACTCGTAATGAGTAAATGAATTGAATGCGAGATTAGTCAAACAAATTCTTTATGTTTCAAGAAAGGAAATTTTATAAAATTGATTAATTAAGAACTTCATAATATTAACGTTTGATTAATTATTCATTTTGAGCCGCGTCTAAGGATGAAGCTGTTTCAATGCTTCGACTAGATGATTGAGAAAATGCGGAGGTCTAAAGTTTCAAACATATTAATGTAAATTTCAATTCAAATAAAATTTCAACCAGAATGAATGATTCTTTAAAAAAAACATACCCTTCCACTCGAAGGCTCATTTGACGCTGCTTTCATATTATTCTCCATTATTTGAAATTGATTAATACGGGATCGTACAAAGCCATATTTGGAAGATCTGATTTGCACCACGGATGGCCTGGACTCCAAAATTTGATGTCTCGTCGGCAAATTCTTCAAACAAAAATACGAACATTCATCAATATATTATCCTACCGATTCATCCGTCGCATTACGCACAGCTTCGGTGTAGTTGCCAAATCCAAACTCCGAGTCCGAGCCACCGTCATAACTCATCCTACTGCTCGATTCATTCCGCAACATCTCACCTTCGACCGCTGACGAACTTGAGTGCCTCACGCCATCTTTCTTATTTACCACCTTTTCCATTTCAAAATCGTTGCTCTTGGTTTTCCTATGCCGTCTTGACGTATCCACTCGCATGGATGGAAGAAGCGGACATTTGAATATCTCGTCGTCATCATCGTCGTCCGCATCGCATACTTCAACCCCCTTTTCGTCATTATTTACAACATCTATCTTTCGACTATGAGTTGGCGTCTAACAATAAATAAAAATTAACTAAACTTCTAAATGTTTATTTCCTACAATTGAACTGTAATCAGTTGGTAATTTCAAAGGACGGATTGATGCCAACGACGGCGAAGATGATAGAACTGGTCTCGAAGATGTTGACAATGAGCTTCCGAGCGGTCTTCTCGTAACCAACGGCGTTGTGGATACAAGGCTCGACGGCTTCGGCGGCGTGTGAGCTCTTCGAACTCTCGGAGGAGTTGCGAAGGAATCAATATCTAAACAATACAATTAACTAATCTTTAATAAATAACAAAACAAACATGCAGCACTTCCAACTTCACTCTCACATAAATGCGATTTCGATCTCACAACCAACGGCGACATCGTCTTCGAGGCCGCCAGCCGGCACTGCGACTCGAACGCTTTCCTAAGCACCGGCGAATGAGACACAAACTTTGGCGATAAAGGGGTCGGTGTGGTCGCATCCCTCATTGGCGATGAGAATATCGGCGAGGTCAATCCCGGTCGCTTCATCAGGCTCGTCTTCTTCTCATACGAAGGTGACATCGCTCGACCTCTCATACATCCAAGATTCGGAGCGGCCGAGAGCGCTCGATTCTGTTCCGATATCGATCTCTTGGGTTTAGGAGTTGGAGTCTCAACGACCGTATATCTCTCGCCCACCCAAACATGACCATTTTCATGTTTTTTGATCTAAAACAAATTCAAGAAAACACATTCTATATGCAATCAAACCCCAAAACTGTCCATTTTCTTCGCCGGCAAAACCGTTCGACTTTGAGGGATAACTGGCGATGGTTCATCTGTGCGATGAGCAGGTTTTCTGTTAATGCGCGGAGTGTCAAATGGTTTTGATTCACCAGCCATTCCAAGCTGAAATTAATAAAGGTTTAATATAAACATAATATTACGAAAATTTTCTAAATAAAGCATAACTCTGATGCAAAGAAAATAGTGATAATAAATATTATAGCATAACATAGTTATTATACGAAATTGGTTGACATTTTGGTTAAACATAGTAGTATGGGAACGATCGCAACAAAAAAACTCCATAAGCGATTGATGAAGTTGGGGAATTGTTAGGATGATATGAAACTCCCGCTCTAGCACAATAAGTAACTTAAGGCCAATGAACTAAATGGGATAAGACTGCACCAACCGAGGCAATGCAATGGATCAAAGATCCTGGAGAGGAAGATAATCGAGGCAGAGACGTTAAGAGATGTTCCTCAACAACTAGAGCATCTCGACTTGTACGGATTAACCAAGAAAGTTAACGAAATTCTACAAACAACATTTTCCTGCAAAAGAATACCCCACCCGAGGCCTGCGAAAATGAAAAATGGATATATTTCACTTAAATAAACTTTGAATCTGAATTGCAACCTAGTAGAATACGCCAGCAATTTCTTATGTTTTCTTTTATCAAATAAACCCGGGCAACACGGAGAAGAATCGGTATTCTCGAGGAGAAGACGGCTTGGTCAACATTGGCAAGGCGAAGCCGAACACTCTGGAGAGAGTTGGTCCGCATCTTGACGCAGTCGGAATGATGTCGGACAATCAAGTAATCAAGTAAGTATTTGCTGAATTTTCCAATAGACTATTCAATTAAGTTGTTAAGAAAATTTTAATAAATTTAAAAATTTACATTATCCAATTTTTGTGAGAGATAAATCTACAGAATTTTAAGGGAGCGTGTATGAAAATAACACGAATTTTAACTATTTTCTTTATTACAATGGCGTGGTAATTTAGATGGGAAAGTTGGTGCTCTATTTAAGAAAAAAATTAGCTAATTTTGTTTCTCTACTATTCATGTAGACAAGAATCTAATTTCTTGGCATTTAAGCATGAAAAATGTCCCGGACTTTTCCAATTTTATCAATTCAAATTGAGGCCAATTTGAAACAAGTCTCTCATCATCATCATAATACAAGCATAAATAATAAACAAAAAATCCACCACATACATCCATATCCAACTTCTGACCTCTCGAACCAGAAGACGTCGTCGCTAGCGTAAACCTCGGTGATCTCATTTGTGCTCGCGATAACTTGGGCGTCAGTATAACCGAATCATCATCATCTAGAAGCTTATTCGGCGTTAATATAATCTTCTGTAATCGATTCTTCATCACACTCTGCGATTCGATATTCCTCGTTTTTTCGCGCCACTTAACGTCCATATTCTCTGGTTCCTTCGTGTCTTCCGGCGATTTCTCGAATAGCGACATTGAGCCGTTCAAAACGACCAAGCTTTCCGAATTGGCCAACTTTTGCACCTTCTTCTTCTTTGCATTATCCCGTCGTTGACGCAACAATCGATCCCTCTGAAATTATGAAACATTTCATTTTATGAGAAACAACTCGCAACCGTTTCTAGAATTGTTGTTGGTGATTCACACTGTTCTACCATTTCTTCTACCTCTTTTTCATCCTCATTATCACCCATAGTATTGCACATGTTTTGCTCAAGTAGGCAAGCCGATTTAAACCTTTCTAGAATATTCTCCTTCTCTTCTTCTTTTATCGTCTTCACATCCCAACATGTTGCTCTTCTTGGAGGAGATACCCCAATTTTATTCCTGCCTTGTTTACATCTATAATACAATACCCAATATCACGACATTCCATAATAGATGTACATTATACTTCCCAGTGTTACCGTATTCCTTCTCGAAACATTCTTGCGCTTCGTTTGATCCGAAACAGGCCTCTTCTTCCTCTTCGTCATACTCGTTTCCTTATGATTATTAGTATTACAATTATTATTCAACACATTAACAGATGCATTTTCAGCACACGACTTCGCAAGGTCGCGATTCTTCGAAGTCTTGAGACTGTTCTGCTCTGATTGCGAAACCCTTCGGAATGACCGCGACGTCACCGTAGAAGTGCTTGAATTGGACGGCGACTTCTTCACACCCGGCGATGAAAAATTGATGTTCCTTGCAGAATTAACCGTTCCTTTTCGAGCTTGCAAACTACGCGATTGCCTTCCCGAAGACGTCGAACCAATCGAGTCACATCTGGACTCACTCGTCGATGGCTGATTCCTGGTCCGCTTCGGTAACGTATCGGTTTTGAATATACGAGCGGGACTCGGACTCTTATTCCTCCTCAATATATGATTGGACACCTTCTCACGGAACCCACGAAACGTCGTTAACGGCAAAAACGACGACGACCTCTTCTTGGATTTCGTCAAAGTACCACCCATCTCCTCCTTCTGTCGAAAAGTTGAAATGAACGAGCAAGTCAAATCAGAATCTCGCCGAATTAGGGCTCTCTGCGCAACCGACGTCACCATGTTATTCTTCAAAGGACTCTCATTTCCACACAATGCATCGAACAATGAATCCTTGTCAGTTGAACTACCACATATTTCATAAATATCAAAACAAAATGGAAAATATTAATATTACCTCATATTTGGCATCGCACTCGTGCTTCTTGTACAGCATTGCGGCTCGGCCTGAGAATTGCTTGACACATAATGTTCAGTTGGTAATGCGATCATATTAGCCTTTAACATTTCATGTAAATTGTTTAAAGTTAATATTAAGTTACGTTGACTATTAGTAGCTTTACCGCATCGACATGAACTTGCATATCTTCTCTCTTTGATGCCAATTCCTTGTCGGTACATCTAATGGATGTTGGATTCTTCTTTCTCGATACCGTGCCGCCACTGCTCATAAAGTCGCCGAAAATTGATCCGACCAAAACCACAGACAGATTCTCTACGGTCATCTTGTGCACATCACTTGATTGGGATATCTGAAAAAAATGCAATGAAGTAGAATATTTTTCTTTAAAGATGGTAACTTCCTGTAAGGAAACAGGGCACATCACTATATCCAAAATACCAAAAGTAATATTGCATTGCTTAATTACAAAATCGTTCTTTTTCTAACATTTCAAAATGTACTACATATCAGAAAGATAATTTATAGGCACCATACTCTTCATGATTCTACCTCCACGTGGTGAAGAGTGGTAACTGCCCTTATTCTTACTCCATCAGGCCGGGCGTTAAGGAGCAGGCTAACAGAACCAAACCCCCCAACTGAATGCAGAATCGGCCATAGCAACGGAAAGGTCCAACCCGAGGAATATCACGGACATCTACTATACCTCAAAAAAATCGAAAAAGAATCCAAAGGATTGAGCCCGGGAAATACCCCCATCACCGCCAAGATCGCCGTGGAAGTGGGGTCCCGGGTGTAGAAGAATTGGAATCCTCGAAGGAAAAACGGCTTGGTCTCTTCGAGTCCGAGCCACCAGTAAGATAAAAAATAGAAATAACGTAAATCCACTTTAATGAAAAAAAACCGTTCTAACAAAATTTCGCGAGCAAATACATAATTTTAGAATGTTGGTCCTCTTTTAATCGCTAATATTAATATTGTACTGAGATAACTGATGCTCCATGAGCTTTAATGATACCAAATGAATTTATCGCTAAAATCTCAAAGTGACTTCAAAAAAGAATCCAAAGAATTGGAATCCTCAAACGAAAAATGGTTTCGTCTCTCCGAGTGCGAGCCAACGTCATAACTCATCCTACTGCTCGATTAATTCCGCAACATCTCACCTTCGGTCACTGACAAACTTGAGTGCCTCACGTCATCTTTCTTATTTACCACCTTTTCTATTTCAAAATAATTGCTCTTGGTAATATCGCAGCCAAGATCCCAGCGAAGGTGGGGCCCGGGTGTAAAAGAATTGGAATCTTCGAAGGAAAAACGGCTTGGTCTACGTTGACAAGAAAGAGCCGAGGGGTTAGTCCGCTTCACCTCTGGAGAATGAGTCGGGTTCCAAAGTATCCAAAGTAAGCATTCCTCCACAGTTCCAGGGAAACCCAGTGGATCCTGTGCTTGCTCCCATTTAATATTTTATCGTTATTTCAATTTTCACAAAGCTCATTATTAAATTGTTACGTGTACACCAGAGATGGACCGGATTCTTTTTTTTTTTGAGTTGGTGTGCCCGTGTAACTTTGCAAGACACTGTTGTACGCCAACAGGAATTAACGATTTTTCGATTTTTAATCGTGTCTGAAAATGTTTTGCGTATTTTTAACAAAGATGTGTCTGTGAAACTTAACTAAGTTTTCCTTAAACTATCAAAAATATGTATATCTTTATAATAAGTTAGATTTGAGCATGTTTACTGAGCTCATTTTATTACCATTCAACTTGGCTAGCTGTTGAAACTCGGAAAATCGTTATTTTCACATGACGTGAATCGTATTTATTCGTTAAAAACTGATGTAAGATCATTGGGAAACTATAAAAATGGACACAAGGTCATGCAAGTAGCACTCCATATGACTATAAAATAGTAGAAATAACTTAAATCACTTGAACGTAAAAAAGGTACTAACAAAATTTCGCGAATAAATACATTCTTCTTTTCATGTAAAATTAAAATATTGGTCCTCTTTTAATCGCTAATATTAATATTGTACTGAGATAGCTGATACTCCATGAGCTTTAATTATATCAAAAGAATTTATCGCTAAAATCTCAAAGTGACTTAAAAATTACATTGGTTCATTTTTTAATTACAATGACACAGAAAGGCAATAAAAAAATTACGTAACACATAGCTCTTTGCCCGCCAATAACAGTATAATATAATAAATTATCCATTTTTCTTCCTTTAGCGTCTAAAACGACGAGAAATATAGTTTCTTTTATTAACAATTTCTAAACTGTTCAGAGGCGGTAGGCAAGAACGTATTTATCCGTTAAACGGTGATGGAAAATCATTGACAATTTAACTTGTCCAGTAAATTATATAAATCTTTAATATTTTCAATACTAATTCTTACATACATTGATTTACATTTTCTTAGAAACGTAGTTTATCAATGATTTTCCATCATCTTTTAACGAATAAATAATTTCTTGCATACCGCCTCAGATTGGAAGGTTTATATCTTCGGCAGTCTAAAGAAAACACATAAAGAAAGTACAATTAAGACTAACATCCACCAGCGAAAGCAACATTTTTTTCAATTTGAAGGCGGAAGCATACGAGTCCATGCGGTTTAGCAAAAAAAGTGTGCATTGATTTTATCAATAATAAATAAAACAGTCTGAAAATGGATAAAATCCTTTTTGCCAAAACGCAAGCCTGCCTTCAAATTGGTTTTTGGACACGTTTTGTTCTGGAGTGCAGTGGACAAAACACACTTTTCTTTAAATCGAACGAGACTAATGAATTTGAAGACCAATAGAGACTACAGCCAAGAAATGTGCTTATTATAGTCTTGCCATACTTTAGACGAGATAAATAATAAATATACCCGTGACAGCATTCGAGCAATGTAGGCAATCGTTCCAATGTGGGGTGGCGTCAATGGATTTGACTTAAATATACCGTCAATCTCCGCATGTGTCAACTACAACAATTTAATAGTTTATAGAATATTTGTTTAAAAAAATACTTGAAAATCATTGATTTGGCGGCATCGTTCAGCGTACTTGAGCAAATTTGTTCGAACATCCTGTGAGTTTATTAAAGTCGGCTGCAAATAAATATTTTTTAAAGTTCTACAAATCGTCCGATTTTATACTTTGATATCACGTAAAAAACGTTTAATCATTGTGCAAATGTCAACGATTGTAAAATCTTCCGGAATCGGTCGGTAACCGCGAAATACATCCGGCACCTATAATATACTGACGATGAAGGACCTGATAAAAATATACTTCGGGTCGGTTTAGCCTCGCTGAGCTCCCTTCTTTTCGAAAAATCCCATCGATTGAAAGACCATGTGATAATATTTTCTGAAATGCATCAAACAGAAAGCTTGGCACTTCTCTCAAGGTTATCCTTGTCCATCCATTGCCTACAGCTACATCTAGATCGACATTAACCGATGTTATATCACCCAGAGCCATTCGGCAACGAATCGATGTGCCAAACGGTTCAAACGAAATCGATTTTTTGCCGACACATGGGTAGCTGCCGACCAAACGGAAATCCGTTTCTAATAATTCGGTCTGTCAATTAAAATTATCATTGTATTTGGTGATAGTTCTTTCAACAAGCTTATTCTCAATACCATCCGAATTCCGCGAAACACTTGAACTTTCCCAATGTTCTCTCAATATTTTTTACCTATAAACATATAGAGCATTTTTCATCCATTCATACCAGCTTTTGTTAGTCACTATAGTTAATTTTTCTACTAAATGTCTATTATTATTGTTAATAAATTTAGAAATAAATAAATAAACAATATTATAATTTTTGAAATGCGCGGCTAATGCAGTTCGTCTTAAAATGCCGTGAAAACACGCAAAAGCTCGTATTTTTCATCTACAGTATCGTCAATTTTATTTATAGTTTATTTTTATTTTTATTAAATCTTGTTTTATTATATTCCAATATACATTTAAATCGTATTCAATACAATGAAACAATTAAAATATTTATTCCCGTATTATAGAAACATTAATTGTGCTTCAACCCATAATTGGGCATAAGAAAAGTTCGCCAAATAGGCGGACCATATTACAATGTGCCGGAAGAATGATCGACTGACAGATTGGATTGGTAACAATCATTGAAAGACATTCGCAGAATTGGGAATCACACGCCATCTGTGGAACCATACACGTCGCGTAGCACTGGTCGTGCATCATGCAGCATTCATTCACTAAACTTTTCTCCAATTTCATTATTTTATTTATTTTCATTCTTACTTGCTATTTGATCACATAAATATGTCGATGTATATGAAATCGATCTACTAAATCCTCCAGCTCCACATTGATACTGTTCATATGGTATCAGCTGACAAATCGATAATTGTACATATAAAATAATAATCCAAATAAAATGTTTATTAAACATTTAAATACAAGTTGTGTCAAAACTTGTACATAAAAAAAGCAAATACAGAAATTAAATATTTATTGACTCGATGAACTAATACTATTTATTAGTATTAAACTGTATTGTTGTCATCGAATCTCGATGTTATTACATAATCGAGCTGTCAATAAAAATGTATATGCATACAAACAGGTTTTTAATAAATTTCAATTATTTAAACTATTGTTTCACAAAGCTTTTTTTTGAAAAAAATTGTGCATAATAACACTTTGCTTTGATAATAAACAGAAATGGGAGGCAAGTATATCCTTTTGCATTGAAAATGAAATTGAGTTGAAATGGGACTATGACGAATGTTTTTCATTGTTCGATATTATTTAATTTTTAGCGTGACCTGAAGTTGGCTAACAAGATTTTAAATCTTTTTTGTTGAACCCGATTGTCAATAACAATTTTATTCTGGATCTTTGGAAGAAGAACAAAGGAAAGGATCTTGGGAGGATTTCGCTGTATATAAGTGCTTTTCATTAACTCTTACGGGAAAGATAAAATTTCTTTTCACGTTTATTTTATTGGATTTTTATAAAAAATCACTTGCGCTTTAAATTCTTACGAAATTTCATATTTAAGTGACCCTTCTGGGATCCTGTTTCATTTTTTCTTATTTTTTCCACTTCCCAGAGGCATTGAAAACTACAATACAAAAATAATAAATCGCAATTTATGTTAGATTTAAAGGGCGTGCTTTGCGCAATTGGTGCGCGGTATATTGCAATTTGACGCATACTTCGTGGAAGTGTGCACGCCAAGTGAAAGTGGTGATATTACTACCAGGGTTGCACGGAATTCCATCTTTCATATTCCGTTTTCCGTTTTCCGTCGTCCGTCTGAAAAAAAAAAACTGATTTCCGTGCAACACAGGTCTGAATTTAAAACGTGCAATGCCACGGTTCCGAGAGAAACCAATCCGATGGGTTCTCTCATTCCACACACTTTTTCTTTAGTTCCAAACTTGACTGCTTGATTACTTGATTTTCGATCGTCATCCCGACTGCGTCGAGATGCGGACCAGCACTCTCCGAGGTGTTCTGCTTCGTCTTTCAAGTGTTGACCAATGTCCAACCAAACTGACCAGTTTCCTCGTAACTAACAAATCAAAGGAAATCGAGCCATCGAGCTTGCCGTGAAAGTATATTATGTCGAAGGGTCATTTGAAGACGTTTATTCAAGAGAACTTCCTGAGATGAGCACCAAGTTTCGAGCAAGGCCGGAACGATGATGTATTAGCTCTCTTTTTTCTTTTTCTAGAATGTGAGGAAATAGAAGCTTGCATTTGTAGAACGCTAAATGTGAAGTTTTTCGTTGCATAGCCATTGTGTACGATCGCCGTCTTCGTCGGGTTGATTTCTAGCCTTTTCTTCGAGCCGATTTAGACGATGGCTTATTTCTTCTAAGGAACTTCCAATTAGCACCAGGTCGTCAGCGAATTCGAATTGTTTCAAAAACGTTCCATCAACACAGATATCTTTAGCTTCTCCCACACTATCCTTGTCGGATTCATCGTGAATCATTTGGAGAGCAAATGCGAAAAGAGGTGGTATTGCCGAGCCAACCTGAAAATATCTTGAAAGGAATACTGACTGTTCTTCCATGGATTCTGACCTCTGAAAAAAGAAGCCGAATAGTCGATTAGAACTAGTTCCAGAGGAAATTTGAATTCATTCGTTTTTTCATTGAGTGGTCGAACTGAATGGATATTGTCGATGCATGATCATCTAGACCATCCTTCCTCTTTGGTAGGAGACTCACTTTGGCAATTTTATACTTTCTGGTATTCTTCCTTCCGTCAAAATCGTGTTGAATGCGTGCATGCGAAGCCAAATAATAGAGACAAGCTCTACAAGCAGCAAAAATTATATTTATTTTTTTCTAAATTCTATTCCCAGTAGTTTAATCTTCTTCACGGAATTCCATCTTCCATCTTCCTTTTCCCGTTTTCCGTCTTTTTTCGAGTTCCATTTCCGTTTTCCGCCTTCCGTTAGAAAAAAAATAATTTCCATTTCCGTTTTCCGCCTTCCGTTAGAAAAAAATCGATTTCCGTGCAACTGATTACTACATTAAATTAAAATTCTAAACTTTTAATTATAAATTCTTTTTCACGTAATTATTTTAGAATTTTCTTAAGGTATCTAAAAATCTGATCAGGTTGGTTCTATGACAGATTCAATAGACTTTTCTGAGTTGCTGCATTTAAAACTTCAATTGGCGTGTGTCTGTAATATTTCATTTTTAACGTAAACAATATTGATATCTTCAATTAGCACATAAACAGGTTTGATAATAAAATTAGCTCGGTAAACGTGCTCAAATCTAACTTCATGAAAAGATATTTATATTTTTAGATAGTTTAAGGAAAGCATAGTTAAATTGTCGTAATCAATGTTTTATTGAAAAGAAGTATAAATTTTCAGACACGATTAAAAATCGGAAAAGCGTTATTTCCAGTTGGCGTGAAGTAGTTTTGGTATATATGGTTATAGCACTCTTTTGTGGAATTTTTGTGTAATCATATTTATCTCAATTGGCGTTCATATCAACAGGATTGGAGGGATACCGTTTTTTGTGATTCCAGGCATGGAGACCTTAAAAAATTGTTCATGTAAAAACCCCGGGCAATGAGGAAGGTAGCAATGCCGATTTAATTATTGGGTTGATGAATAAGTTCGTAGAGTTTTTTCACAAAGATTTTATTTGAACAAAAAACAAGCAAAACAATAATAATCAATTAATCAATTATGTATTCGCCGTTACTGTTTACGAATTCCTCCCACCTCTCGATCAATTTGTTGATGTCGTTCCGCCGAAAATCGGCCGGTCTGGTGTCGAAGAAGTTGTTGAGCCAGTTTTTGAGGTCCTTCGAAGGTGACACCCCTCATTTGGTTTGACAGAGAGCGGAAAAACTGATAATCAGATGGCGCAAGGTCTGCAGAGTACGGTGGATGTTGAAGAACCTCCCATTCGAGCTCTTGGCGGCATTGATGGTGGTATTCCTTGTTGATAGTGCCGTTTCTTTCGAGAATTCCCCAGTGCATTATGTCCTCCCAGTTCCACCAAACCCAGATCATGGTCTTTTTCGAGTCTTTTTCGAGTCTTTTTTGTCTTCAAGGTTAAATCGGCCATATTTGAAGCTCATTTTCATCTGAAGAGGGATTGGGATCAGGATCAGGTTCTGATGAATAACTCAGTAACCATTAATAACCTTCTGTTTTAATACTAATTTGCATATATTTTGATATTATTTGTCACAATCTTCATCCACTTTGCAATTATAATTGATTGATTTGTGAAACTTTTTATGAACTACTCAGAGCATCATAACATTTAATCAATAAACTTAATAAAGTTTTTTAGCTACAAAAAAACTGAATATTTCCTGAGCGGTTTCGGCTGCTAAAAGCGAAGGAGAGCAGATGTCGAAAAGGCTGATTCTTGCCTCCTGGATTGTTCATTTCTAAGCCTGAAAAATGATGAAAATTTAAAATTTCGGAACAAAGTAAAAACACAGTTTTGTAGAGCAGAAAAATCGCTATGAGATAAATATATACACTTTCCAAACAACAAGAAAATTGTTGTGAAACAAAAGATTATATAAAAACTCTACAAGTTTATTCCTCAACCCGATATCAATTCGGTGCGAAAGCTCAACAATTTCGCCTTCTTAAGATTCTGGAGGGGAATTGATAAGTAAGTGAACCTCGCTTCTTCTTTGCTCGAAACAAGACTGTAATAGCCTTATGTCCACCTCAAGAAGCTCAAAAAGGCGAGCCTATACCAACTGGAATGTTCATAAAACGAGCCTAGAAAATATGCTTTGAATTAATATCTTGGGGGCAATATTCACATTTTTGGTTTGTTTAAGAAAAATCTGCCCAACTGGGTTAACAAGGTTCTTGTAAAGTACACGTGAAAATTGTATGACTCGCTTAAATAGCAGGAAATCATTACCCCCATCCCGGAATACTGGAGAAGAAGGTTGCCTGGACGACTAGTGCGAGGTGCAGACTAGTGATGGGAGGAGACCCGGAATTCCGGGCGGTCGGGACCTTAAAAAAATTGAAAATTTCAAAACCCGGGACCGGGACTTCAATTTTTTGTTCCACTCTTAACTTTTCAGAAAACTACCTTTTCGAATTCCTTCCCGTCGTAATCTTTATGGTAGAAAAAAGGGAAGTTGTCGACAGTTGGACGCCCGTTTTTGGCTCGTGTCGGCACGAGAAATAAGACTGCTCACGATCATTGGCACAAGACCGACAACCTTGGCATTTAGAAGCTCTACAGAAAAATGCTAATTTGTGAGAAAATACAAAATCACGTGATGATCAGTTGTTCAGAGAAGATCACGGATGGTACTATATATAAACTGTTTGCTCTTGGGCTTAGTTATTCCTTTATTCCACTACTAATGCTGTTATTATGCTAAATAAACTATTACTTATATTCCGATCTTCTACAAGACGAGAGAATTTCCGGTCCCGGGTTTTAACATTTTCAATTTTTTATGTTCCCGCCACCCGGAATTCCAAAAAACGGGGTCCCACCCACCACTGGTGCAGACCTGGTCCCTTTCTCTAGAGAAAATGATTACGAGCTCCTAAGCATCCTAAGTATTTAAAGACAATATCAATAATATTTATTGATAATTTATCTAAACATCTAAATTGGGTACCTTTTTCTCATTTTGTTTTTCAAAATATATATGACTTTTCCATTTTTCACACATGTCAGATTCCAATTACAACAAATTTTACAAATTTACCAAGAAAATAACAATTCATCATTTTTTCTTTTAGCGCATTATAAATTAAATTAATTTTCGTTTTTTGCTTAACGACGAGCAGATTAATTGCTTGTTTTTCAATATTGCAAAGTTGGACAATTATAGGTCTTGCGGAAAATAAGAAATTGTGCTAATTGTGATTCGAATTTATTATTGTTAATAATTATTATTGTTATGTGTGTCATTGGTGCCTTGGTAATCATGAGCTCCGGTGCTGAAACAATATGAAATAAGCTGAAAAATTGGCGGCAGTTCTCTGATTCGCATAATCTGAATAAACGAGATTCTCGTCCTTATACATATTGAATTCCCCTTTTTAAGGAGTTTTTTCTATGGGCACACCAAATGAAATCTACGATCAATATTAGATGACGAATAAAATTTTTAAGTAAAAAAAAGTAGTACACGGCAAATGAAAATAAACATTTCTATTATCAAAATATTGTCATGGTGGTTATTGAAAAACAGGTTTAAAGGAACATTCTGAATAATAAAATGGTCTCGCTTGGGGTCATGTCGATTTAATTTCCAATTTGTTTATTATTTCGCTTTCCTTTTTTTCATATTATTATAATAATTATATTAATTTAACAACCAATTCATTAAGATAAAACAATTAAAAAAACAAACAAGATGTCATTAAAAAAGCGAGAACTTTTGGTTATTCGGAATGGTCCTTTAAACCTGCTTTTTCAATAACCTACACCACAACAATATAAAAAAAATTGACAATTCAATTTCAACATTTTTAAATTATTTTCAATGGTCTCAAAAAGATCATGAAACAAATATTCAATTTATGTTAATAATTTCTCTGTTTTTCATTATATTTCTTCATAATTTCTAGATCAGATTTATTACTTTTATTTTTTATGAAAATAAAATTGGAATTGTCTATTTTGATAATATATTAGTATAACAAGATAATAAATTTACAGAATACTTTTCACATAACTTATGGAGAAGGCTGCCGAAAAATCGCGACATTAACTTTAAAGATACGCCGATTAGACGAAGAGCAACACTATTGAAGGAAGATGATCGCCAAACACGTCGTGAATTGGCGGAAAAAATGAACTGTGATCAAAAGAAAATTCTTTATCATCTTTATTCGATGGAATTTTTCTGAAAAACTCGAGGCCAGGATACCAAGACAAAGAAAACCGCCTTCATATCGCAGCTCAACATATCGCTCGCCATTGAGCAACACGCGGCCATAAACAGCGATTTTTGTACCGAATCGTCACGGTAGATGAAAAATAGTGCCTGTAGGTCAATCTGAAGAATAGAAATGAGTGTGTGGCTCCAGGAAATAGATCAAAGGCAAGATCTTCATCGAAAAATGACCATGATCTGAGTTTGGTGGAACTGGAAAATGCTCGAAACAAACGCCACGTTCAGCAAGCAGCTCTATGCTGCTCAGCTGTGCCGTGGAAATAAAGGGAGGTTCTTCAGTGTATTCTCCGGACCTTGCTCTACCCGATTATCACCTTTTCCGCTCTCTGTCGAAACAAATAAGGGGTTTAACCTTCGATGTCGAAGACCTTAAACCTCAAAAACTGGCTCAACAACTTCTTCGACACCAGACTGGGCGAGTTTTGGAGGAACGCCATCAACAAATTGATATATTGATCGCTTCGGAAGAATCCCAATATTTTCTTGAAAGTATAAGGCAGAACACCGGTTCCCGAACCATAGTGTCGCTAGAAGACGTGGATCTGCATCCATTATGTTATGTTCTTTTATTTTCTTTATTTTTTTAGTTTGTTTTGCCAAAGGCTTCACACGTTTAACCTTCATATTCGTTTTTTGGATACAACGATAGTTTAATGATTTATGATTCGTTTTTTTTAAATAAAGAACCAAATACGTTTTGAATATCGATCCTAAATATAATAAAATAAGATAAAACAAAATGAAACAAAAATTTTATGAAAAAAAGAGTGAAAAGTGAAATAATAAACAAATTGAAAATTAAATCGACATGACCCCAAGCGAGACCATTTTATTATTCGGAATGTTCCTTGAAATCGACTTTCATTAACCTACACCACGCCAATACCTATTCACAAAGCTGCAAATTTTGATTTTATTGAGTTCAATCACGCATTTGTAATTTTAATGCGGACTTTTCGGAACATGTGTATATCAGTGATGGGAGGGACCGCCCGCCCGGTATTCCAAAAAACGGGGTCCTTCCCATCACTGGCGTATATGTATTTTGACTATTTTACGTCGAACAATCCATATATTCTCAAATATAATGGTAAATAAGACTGTCATTTTATTATTATCGCGGATGGCGTGAAAGAGAGACATAAAAGAGAGCTCAAACTCAACACCCTCTCCAAATGGAATTCGACTTCTCTGAAATGCCTAAATCACCAGAGGCCCATTGCAAGAACGAAGGGGAAACGCATAACTCGATTGCAAGAAAATTGTTACCCGATGAATGGTAAGGTAAATTTAATAGGGAATGAATCCAAATAAAACCTTTCCCCATTACGATTCCCCGACAGATTTTCTTCCGATCGGCCACAGGAGAACATGATCCTACAACGCCTTTTCCAGCGAGAAAAGCTCTCAAAACTAAGGCACACACAGTCTCTCCAATACCTTGAGGTAAGTGAATCACCATGATTCTTTACCTTATTCCAAATTCCCGTTCATTTCGCCGTTCACTCTTTCATAGAATCGAACAAACTCGTATCATCAAATGAACACATCTCGTCTCATTCCCATCGAGCCATCATTTACACGTGTTCAATCCAGCTCACGTCAATAAATAACATCGATTTGTGTGATTGGCTACAAATTTTGTCGAACATGTGGCTTCAATCTGCCCCATCCATCTATATACATTTATTCAAACACTAGTCATCGTCACATGAAAAGGAGGGCGGAGTTTGAGCATCAAAAACACATGAGCTTCCCTAAAGCGTATACATTCAATTGTGCTTCTCTTTCTTCTGATATATCAATTTATTATTATTATTATTGTTAATATTACTATTTTATTGTCATTATTATTACCTGAATGCTCACATGAGGTTACATCTGGCCTCTATAATATTGTTGATTATTTGTTCCAATGGAAGTGAAGCTTTGAAGTTGGTTTTTTTTATTGTTTATCATTTTTATGTGTCTTAATTGTTATATATATATTATCAAAATCTGAGAAATTGACAATTCAAATTGTATTTTTATAAAAAATAAAAGTAATAAATCTGACGTGATCTAGAAATTTTGAAGAAATATAATGAAAAACAGAGAAATTATTAACATAAATTGAATATTTATTCACGTTCTCATTAAGACCATTGAAAATAATTCAAAAATGATAAAATCAAACTATTCATATTCTTAGATTTTGATAATATATATATATATATATAATTCAAGCCAGTGGAAACTGAGAGCTCGAGGGATCAGAATTACGTAGTTCACACCAATTTGAAATGATGATTTTCTAATTTTTACGCATTTCTTAAAACTTTACGCAAATATCGTCTACGCGAGTTTGTCAGCTTTTTCTTCAACTCTCTAGAAATATTAAAAACTTTCCAAAATATTAGATTTGAGCCCGTATTTTGGATACTTACTTAGGATACTTAGGAGTCCGTTGTCATTCTCTAATAGAGAAGCGGACCAGCTCTCTCCAATCATCGCGGCTGCGCCTCGCAATGGTTGGCCAGGAAACCTTCTTCTACAGGATTCCGATTGGCCTTCTTGAGTTTCTGGAGGTGAACTTCTCGTGCACATAATTTGAGACCCAGAGTTTAATTGAGTCTTGCCATCTTGCTTTCGGTCTTCCTTTTTCTCGTGTCCAACCTCGAGGAACCCATTCGGTCAATCGTTTCGTCCACCAGTCACTTGGCAATCGAGCACAGTGGCCAGCCCACTTCAGTATTCTTCGTGTTATTTGACGATGGACGTCTATTCGAAATTGTGTTCATACACCTCTGCAGTCGGCTAGAATTTTCTGTCGTCAACGGCCATGTTTCCGCGCCGTACAGTAGAGCCGGGAACACGATCTGGAAGAGCTTTTGTTTTCTCTTTGTCAAGGTGGGCGAGAAGTGGTTTGATCTTGGAGTAAGCACTCCACGCAGCCTTGATTCGTCTCGAAGTTTCCTCGCTCAAACAGCCATCGGATCTAATGTAGCTGCCCAAATATTTGACGATGGTCTCCGTCGGGTTAATAGATATACCGTGTTGGCCGGCTACTAATTCCAGGAGTTTTTCTTCAACTTTCTAGAAATATTAAAAACTTTCCAAAATATTAGATTTGAGCCCGTATTCTGGGCTCGTTTTATTTGCGTTCAAGTTGGTGTGCGTAGTTTAAGTTGATCTCGCAAAACTCCGTGACAATGGGTTAGTAAAATGTTCATTAAAATTAATTTAAATACTTCTATTATCAAAATATAAGAAATTGAATATTTTTATTCTCAAATGGTCTCAAAGAGATCATGAAACAAATATTCAATTTATGTTAATAACTTCTCTGTTTTTCATTATCTGCACACCAAAGCGAAATAAATATTTTTCAATATTTAAACGTGTATTATTAATTTACACATATTATTTTCATATAATTTGTCACCTAATTGTTAAAAGTCCGTCTTAACTGGAAGCAATTAAAAATCAAACTTTGCGTTTTTTGGTTATTGCGTAAAATATAATCCATTCGTTGTTATCTGCGTACTTTGTGCATATATGCGGGTTATTAATTGTATTACTTTTAAATTGAATATGATAAAATGGTAAAAAGGACTTTATTTATCAAATAAGATAACACTACAACATAAGTAATGGTTATAGATTTTAAGAGCTTAATTTAAAGCTAAAATTTTTTAATCATGAAACTAAGTAGCAAAAAATAAAAAATGTGAACACTTGTTGAACGCTGCTGAGGGTAGAACTTCCACAGACTCAATTACAATTCCATATCACTACCACTGGGCCATCACACCACATTTAAATATGTAAATGAGATTGATGATTAGATGAGAAGAACTAATATTCAAACTAAATCATTGGTCGTGATATTAGGACAAGATTTTCAACATTCGCATTTTATTTTAAGCAATAACCAAAAAACGCAAAGTTTGATTTTTAATTGTTTCCGTCTTAACTTATTTAAAAACTTGCGCTTCTTGTCGAAAATTACAATATGAGCATCTGTTCTGAGCCTCCAACTTAACCATTCAATTTGGTGTGTTATCTGTGTTATATTTCTTCAAAATTTCTAAATTAAATCAGATGGAAATAAAATTGGAATTATCAATTTCTCAGAACTTGATAATAAATCTTGTACAAACTACTCTACTTCAAAAAATTGAATTGTTTAACTTTCAAACGTTTGATTGTTTAAATTTTTTATTTTGACGACACGCACGCACGCCAACTAGTATTGTAATAGAATCAGCACAGTAAACGTAAATTTATTAATATTTTAGATAGTTTATGACAAGCTGAGTTCACTTATAGTAACAAATTTTTTTTTAAAACACGCGAGGGAAATCAAATGTACATAATGTCAGCCCGTGAAATTGCGGCCGGTGTACAAGCGCATACAACAAATTATTGCGGACCGATATTGATAATTTGGGATTACAAGATTTTAAATAAATAAAATAATGCAAATATCACAACATGCGCACGCCAACGGCAAACAGCCTTCCCATAGAAAGAAAGTTCAACGAATTTGATCACGTCTTCAGCAATTTTTAAAAATTTATTTGTAAAATAGATTATTTTAGAAAAACGAGTGACTTTCATGACACGTGAGTTACATAATTTTGTTCCTCGTAATATTTTGAATTTTTTTTAAATGCAACATGACATGGTTACGGTAATTATCGGTAATTGACGTGTATTTTATAGTAGATTTAAACTTTAAAAATTCAAACTTTGCTTACTAGGGAATGGTCTGCATAGTGTTTGGAGTTACAGGATGTGACATATATTATTAGAAAGAGAAAAAATCTACTTTCTAAATATAAAAAGAGTTTCTGCAACGGCCACAGCTATCTCGAGAAAATTGCGTCTGAAAATCCAACTTGTGAGACACTTTCCATCTTGAAATCCAACTTTGGCTGGTCTTGAATCCTTCAATTTGCATCTGTTTTCTGTTGATATCTCTGGCAATCAATTGCAGATCCAAGTCGTGAAGATTAATCCCAGTTTTCAATTTTTCCTTGGCAACATCAGACAACCGTTTTGCAAGAAGTTTCAGAAGATTAGTCCTTGATTCCCGGTAATCATCTCTCTGAATCTCATATTCTCGGAGCTTCTCCATATGATGGAAAGAGATGCAAATTGAAGGATTCAAGGCCATCCAAAGTTGGATTTCAAGATGGAAAGTGTCGCACAAGTTGGGTTTTCAGACGCAATTTTCTCGAGATAGCTGTGGCCGTTGCAGAAACTCTTTTTATATTTAGAAAGTAGATTTTTTTCTCTTTCTAATGATATATGTCACATCCTGTAACTCCAAACACTATGCAGACCATTCCTTAGTTAGAAATCGAAGTGAGAAGTCATGAAGTCTTAGAAGTCATGCACGCGGCTTCCCGTTTCAATCAGCATGCCCAATAAAAATAACACATTTTTAAACTTTAGACGTGTTTTTCTAATTTTACGTGTAAACAACAAACAACTTTCCACTTCATTTTTCCAGTTTTGTCTTCTATCTCAAATATCTCAAATTTCATTTATATTCTCTTAAGATTAGGCTAAAGGCGCTATAGTTTTATAGTTGCATTTGGCGTACATCCAGTTTTACTGAAACAATTCAAGTTCTGTTAAATTTTTTAAAGGAAAAAAGGGAATTTTTTATTAAAAAAAGAACATAAAAATATTTATTCGAGATAGTGTGTTTGTACACCGACCGCATTTTAACGGCCTGACATTTTTTACATCCGAATTTCACTCAAAAGATGCAACAATTTTCAGACACGCTTAACAATTTAAAATCGATATTTCAATTATGAAAATGGTGAGTTTTTAAATTTTAGACTCATCTGATTAAAATTCACGTGAATTAATTTTTACGGCAATATTACATCATTTTCTTAAAATATGTTCTACACTTTACTAGTTAGATTTAAAGGAAATGTTAAATTTAAATTACTTTTACACGCCAACTTGTATGGTAATAAAATGAGCTCAGTAAGCGTGCTCAAATCCAACTTTGCAGCAAGATATTCTAAAAATCTGATCATTTTTGTTCTATGACAACTTCGACAAACTTTTCTGAGTTGCTGCATTTAAAACTTCAATTGGCGTGTGTGTAATATTTGATTTTTCACGTAAAAATATGGATATCTTCAATTAGCACGTAAACTGGTTTCGCAATAAAATTAGATCGGTAAACGTGTTTAAATCTAACTTTTTGGAAAGATATTAATGTTTTTAAGTTTGTTAATAAACGAATAACTAAATTGTTAGAATCAATATTTTATTTAAAAGACGTAAAAATTTTTAGACGCACAAAAAAATCTAAAAATTGTTATTTCTATTTGGCGTGCTTTTATGACCTTCTGTTTTTACTAATTCTTTTGGTGTGTGGTATGCCTCTTTTAATGGAATTTTACCGCACACCACTGCCAGGACTATTACGTATCTTGCAATAAAGTGTGCGCAAAGTTCTTCCGAGTTATTATAACTATTCACTTCGCACCAGAGATGGACGGAATTCCGGATTCCGGATTCCGAAATTTTGTATTGTACATTATATTGTATTTTATATTGATTCACTTTTCATAACAATGTTAACATCGGCACGCCAACTGGAAATAAGGACTTTCCGATTTTTAAGCGTGTCTGAAAATTGTTACGTCTTTTCAATAAAACATTAATTACGACACTTTAACTAGGATTCTCGTAAACTATCTAAAATATTAATATTTCAAAAAAGTTAGATTTGAGCATGCTTACTGAGCTCATTCTATTCTCATACAAGTTGGCGTGCACCGGATACGTTCGAATTTCCGGATTCCGGATTCCGGTTTTCGAATTTTCAAATGTGATTCCGAATTCCAGGTTTAGAATTCCGAAATTCCAATTATCATTGCGAGTTCCGGCTTCCGGATTCCATCCATTTTTGATTCCGAAATTCAAAAACTGTCATTTCCCGGACGATGCACAAATTTTTTAAAATTATATTATAAAATAGTAGTTAATATCAAATATAGCGATCAATGTCAAATAGAGCCATGCTTCTAGAAGGACAGGAGCGTCCTTTTATACAATCATATCTGTTAAATGCGTGGAATATATATATATATATATATAATTTACAATATAACATAAGTTAGCTGTATAAAATACTCTGAGCACAACGTTCTACGTGCTCATAGAGCCGAGAAACACGTCATGGAAAATTTGGTAATTTTTTGTACATGGTCGATGCTCCAGTTTGGGCGTAATGAGCTCTTTTCGTGAAATCTCTTTTACACTACTGTGTTCAGCAAAACAAGCTGTATAACATTGCCTGGACACAAGGTACTACGAGCTCATAGAGCCGAGAAACTCAGCAAAAACTTTATGGAAAATTATTTTCATTGTGTTTCGATGCTCCATTTTAGAGGAATGTGCTCATTTTGAAAAATTCCCTTTAGACTACTGTATACAGAATTTTTAGCTCTACAACATATCATGAGCACAGCCTTGTAGGTGGTCACAGAGCTGAGAAACTCTTCAAAAACTAAATGAAAAAGTTTTTCAATGTATTACCAATATCAATTACACAATAAGCTTATTACGGTCGTTTACGACATGCGATTCCGAATTCCGACCATTTTTCGATTCCAAATTCCGCATTTCAAAATTCAAAAACTGCCAATTCGCCCATCTCTGCTGTGTAGTAAAGAACAGACAAATTCACGGGATAAGATTTCTAAACATTTGACAGCGTATTCTAGTGTTTCACGTGAATATTCTGATGGGAGCAGAATATATGAGCGCTTGGGAATCTTAAATGCATCTCTTATTGCACTCTAATACCACGAAACCGCGCTGCATTGCAAAAGACTTTAAATGCCTTACAAGCCGACAGATGAATTTAATTAAATTGTATGTCGCACGAAGAATGTCTTCTAGCACTCATTCACATGCGTAATCTGTTTACGGATAACTATTGCAACGGGTTGTATATACTTCAATATAGGTCTTAATTGCAAATGTTGTGATAGGTTTCTGTTTTTACTAAGGTATTTCTGTAAATTAAATTATCTAATTTTATTGTCGAATGATATTAAATATTTTGGAAGTAATTAAATAATTAATTAAAAATAATTTACCGAAATTCAAAAGTGTCGCAACATTTTTTTCTAAAGAAAACTCCCAATTCTTACTTTTGTTGTTAAATAATTTAAAGGAATAAAATGTAGCATAATAATGTAATTGCACAATTGAATTGAATATTATATTTATTGTACTTCTTCTAATACCCTGTAGTTAGAATCGAATAATTAAATTAATACTTTGTACCAATTGCACGAACACTACCTTTTAATTTTCAATTTTTTGTTAAATATTAATTTAATATAGTCCTTTTCAGAGATCGGTGCCTAATGTAAGAGTAATAAAAGAAGAGAAAATGATATGGCCACAAAAAACATTTTTCGTCAATTCCTCTTAAATATGTGCTGCCCATAATTTCGTAAAAAAGAATGGCCGTCTAAAAAGAGAGGCCGTCCAAACGAGAACATCATTCCATCCTAATTATTTTCCTCTTCCATTAGGCACCGATCTCTGAAAAGGACAATAATTATTCTTTAAGCGTTAGTTTAATTGTTATATATTGTTTCGAAAGTTGTAGTATGAGGGTGAACCAAAATTCTTTCCGATTTCCTATATCTTTTTGTCTAATTGTTTTTTTTTTACCAAATAAGGATTTTTATATACATTAGCACTCCAACTTGTATCGTAAGAGAATGAGCTCAGTAAGTATGGTCAAATATGATTTTTTAGAAAGATATTAATATTTTTAGATCTCAATTAAATTTTGGTGAAAAATTTTTTCTTATAAATACGTGAAAATTTCCACACACGTTTTAAATATCGCAAAATAAAATTTTCTATTTGGCGTGCATTAGTTATATATTTTAAAGCTCTTGAACCGCTCTATCATAATTGACTCATAATTGGCACTTGGCGACAGACAAATATCCAGCATTGATCAATCGGAAGCGGATACACCTTCAACAAGAAAATGCAACACCGCCAGACAAACGAAGGAAAAGATAAAAAATATCGTCGCCATTGAACTTCTTCCACATCCAGCTTATAGTCCGGACCTTGCGCCATCTGATTATCACCTTTTCCGATCCATGGCACACTTTCTTCGTGGTCGTAGCTTCAATGACCTGGCCGATGTCTAAAACGGGTTCCGCGAGTTTTTCGCCTCTTGTAAGAACAAGGAGTGGTACCGCAGCAGGATCGAACAATTTTAATAAAAAATCGGAAAAAAATTTTGGTACACCCTAATAATTATTCTTTAACTGAATCGTTAGTTTAATTGTTATATATTGTTTCGAAAGTTGTAGTAGATATAATAATTTTGTTAAAACCCTTCAAACATAAAAAAAATCTTTAAATTTTTGTTCTAAAACCCAAAAAAGTTTACAATTGGTGCGAGGTCTTTTGCAATGCGGCGCGGTTTCATGGAATTGAAGGGTTATTAATAAAAACAAATTAGTAAATGCCACAATCCACACTGTAATATAATCTTAAACTTTCAAACACCGCACATTTGTTGTGCGCCGCTTCATCCTTTCAACTTAAAATATTTATTGTTATTACAAGTCATTGTGAGCAACAATAGACATCTCACCGCTCTTGATTGGCTCTATTCAATATCTTTTTGATGCTTCTTTCTTGCCTTTCACGGCGGCCGCTCGAAATTGATGCTCTTTTGGCAAACAATTATGAGGGCGAAATTCGATAAATCGTGCGAACCATTTCTGGCTTTAAGCTCATCCTCGGTTGTATAATGCAATGGCTACAAAAAATGATTCAAATTGTACTGGTTACCATAGAATTGTGCATCGACTTTGGTTTATCGACAACAACATGCTTGACAGTTGTTTGTCTAATTTAATATAAACAAATTTGGCGCACAATTTTATTTGTTTATATATTTATATAATGGAGAGCCCGGAAGAGATGGCACAATCTTAATTGTCATCATCATCATCATCAAAAGGGGGAGAAGATGGAATTTATGAAAAAAATAAGATGGATTAGCATTTTATTCTTCTCGTCAAAAAATTCCCAAATGAGTCATTAAGAATTGAGCTGAATGCTCATACCTATCTCGAACCATCGAGCTTTTGTTTAAACAATCAATTAGTAGGTTTTTTATTTCAATGCGATTGAAAACAAAATCCTCCAGAGGTTGGAGCACGCACGCACAAATTGAGCCTAATTAGGAGGATTCAATTTGTGAAAGAAATGTTTTACTCATTTTCGTAATACCTTTAAAGAGATATCGATGCTCATCATTCAAAACAATTCAATTGGAACAAGTTTTTTCTGTTTGTCGAATTGATATTGAAAAGACACATGAAAGGGAAGGGGGGATTGGAAACGAGGGACCATGTTAATTCGATTACATTTGCAGATGTTTTTCGTGCGCTTCTCAAGAGTATCGAGTACTATTTGAGAAGGACGCTTCGTTGTCGCGCAATGTTCGAGTCCCAAAGTTTGATCGCTTGTGCGATATGGAGGATATGGTGCAGGGATTTGCTCCAGTCGAGTCATGTCGGACGACTTGCGTCACCATTTTTGAGCCGCAATATTTTGGAGGTAATTGATTGCTTCAAACTGTGGTCGAATTCGGTATTATAGGCCTGCAATCATTAGAAAGACCCTATTTGTATATCAGAGGATGTGCAGATCATATTTTTTCAGCAATGGAAGAAAGACCAATCGAGGTAATTAATAATCATTATGCTAGTTGGATAATGAGTGCTCCTAGATCTTAAAATTTTTATTGTCCTTTTCAAGGATCGGTGCTTAATGAAAGAGTAAAAAATACGAAAAAATTGATGGCCTCCTTTGGAAGGCCATGCCAAAGAGCGTAATATTTGTAGTAATTTCTTCAGTGTAATATCAACAGCGTAATATAGGAATGACTATGTCCTTAACAATAACAAACACAAAGTGGCGAGCCTGCTCACTCAAAGACTCGTCGGCATGAAGCCAACTAATCCGAGTTGTGGTATGTGATAAATGAATTGGGGTTTGAGTTTGTGCTCTCAGGTGAGCCCTTCAACGTCTGACTGGTCAGCGTCAGGGAACACCCCACCTCCAGTTAACCCACCTTCGGTTCCGTGAGTTATAGGAGCTATCAGGTGGACTAGAGGCAAGGCTTAACCCGACCTTTCCTTTTACGACCCATCAGGTCAGGCAATTCGTCCTGTTGTTGTGCTGCGCTAGGGATAGGGCCGGTCAGCACAACGGAGTTTCCCGCCACATGCCTCACGGCTTCCGCACATGCACGCCGAAGGGAGAAGTCCTTCACATAGACTGACAGGGATGTGCGATGGGGCGCGCTAACATTTAAACGAATAATTTAATTTATTTTTAAATTTTTAGTTTTAGCTTAAAATTTCTATAATATCCGTATATTTGTATTTTATTACCTATATCACGACAATTCTAATAAAATTGCGCACTTTCTGATATACTTGGTTTGACTATATTTGTTCATTAATGATGTGATTTTGCCTGTTGAAAATTATTTTTTAAAACATTTATAACTTTTGATATAGGAGGTTAGAGCCTTTCTACTATGGCTCATATTGTTCTTTGGGTCTTCCTCTATTCATAGAGCCCATAAAACAAAAATTTTCAAAGAAAATTTTTTTGCTATAGCTCTTTTACTAGGATGCACCTTATTTTATCATTTTTCTTATTTTTCGAACGTTTTTATATTTGTTAACAAATGGTTTAGTTCAGATAATGTGCAAAAAGGATCAATAAAGTAATACAAACCTAAATCGGATCGTTGAGACCGTTTTGCGACTAAATGTTGATCTATTTCAATGTCATGTCGATCAGACACGAATGTCATGCTCCATTATACACTACTTGATGAGATAATGTTTAATAACCTGTATTTATTTATTTATAAAGTAGAATGAAGCAATCATGAAAAAATTTGAACTGCTTTACAGTAAATAACAACATATATAGCGGAAGAAGGATTTACCAACACATCAAGGGAGTTCTCATCACCACTGCCGAATAAAGAGAAGATAAACTTTAGCAATGTCCGGTGGAGAATAACATTTCGGTGCTTGAAATACCTATATTTGGGGACCATGAAATCGATAGAATTAGGCGTCACCTCACAGTGCGTATGATAGCATAAAGACTGACTAGGAAGTATGATGTTGCCATGATGTGTCCAATTTTGCTTGTTTTTAATTAATCTCCATCAAGGATGCACTCATTCCGCTCGGATGCCTGTGGGAACTACAAAAATGACATGATGAGCTAAGGAGTAGTGTATAAGGACGAGTTGTATGCATGATTTGGTATTTAATGTGTTGTCTACTGGTAGTTGATAGTATTTTTGCTTTATAAATATGTTTTTATGTTTTAATTATTACTTCTATATATGCAAAACAATATTTTTTTAGATTCTTCATTATAAAAAAACTGTAATTAAAATTTTTTAACACTGACTAAGTCATTGACGGATTTCGACCACAGACAGTGGAATTGACAACGGTGAAACGGGCTCAACGATCCGATTTAGGTTTGTATTACTTTATTGATCCTTTTTGCACATTATCTGAACTAAAACCATTTGTTAACAAATATAAAAACGTTCGAAAAATAAGAAAATGATAAAATAAGGTGCATCCTAGTAGAAGAGCTGTAGCAAAAAAAATTTATTTGAAAATTTTTGTTTTATGGGCTCTATGGATAGAGGAAGACCCAAAGAACAATAGGAGCCATATTAGAAAGGCTCTAACCTCCTATATCAAAAGTTATAAATGTTTTAAAAAATATTTTTCAACGGTTAAAATCACATCATTAATGAACAAATATAGTCAAACCAAGTATATCAGAAAGTGCGCAATTTTATTAGAATTGTTGTGATATAGGAAATAAAATACAAATATACGGATATTATAGAAATTTTAAGCTAAAACTGAAAATTTAAAAATAAATTAAATTATTCGTTTAAATGTTAGCGCGCCCCATCGCACATCCCTGTCAGTCTATGTGAAGGGGAATTTTCAACTGAGCGCCTTCGGCGTGCACATGCCTATCAGCGGATAGTTCACGCCTAGCACTGTTGCGCACGTGCAGCTCAAGTACTAGCCGGTATACTATTGATTCTCCTTATGCGGGTCGCAACAGGATCAAAGCCGGTTAAAGCCCAAGAGCATTGTCCGATGATAGATACTGAACGTGGCCCTCGGACCGCCCCAACGACGTCCCTAACGCTCGCTAGAAGATAGTAGTTAGTTGGTGACCCTTGTTCATACCCATGACGGATAGTATGGGTCACCCTGGTATGGTATGGTTTTAATTTTTATTCAACATCAACTATGTACTATCCGTGACCTTCTCGGAACAACTGATCATCATGTGGTCCTGTTTTTCCTTCCAAAAACAAAGCATTCCGCTGCCGAGCCTGAAATTTTTTTCTTCAATGGCAAACTGTTAACAAAGATTTTTTCAAAATTTATTAAATTTATGTTAATAATTTCTCTGTTTTTCATTATATTTCTTCAAAAATTCTAGTTCAAATCGGATTTATTACTTTTATTTTTTATGATAATAAAATTGGAATTGTCAATTTCTCATAAAATGATAATAATTATTTAATGCATGATCCTTTTGATTTTTGAAATTATCTAGGTTTTCACCGTGTTCCGATGTAATTAAATTCTTAAAGAAAAGCTGCCCATGATGAAAACTGTATAAATGAATATTTTTTGTATTGGGATATGCTATAGATCAAATTATGACTATTCGAATGGTGCACGCCGAGGGCAGCCAATAGAAAAAACGCCTTCACATAGAAAGAAATATCAACGAATTTGATCACGCGTTCAATAAATTTATTATTTTTTGTTCTTTTTGTAAAACAGTATTTTGGCTATTACAGGAGAACGAGTGATTTTTATGAAACGTGAGTACTATCATGTTGTTGCTCGTAAAATTCTGAATTTTTTGAAATGCAACATGACGTGGTTACTGTAATTGACGTGTATTTTATAGTTGTTTGAAAGTTCAAACTTTAAAAAATCATAACTTTGCTTAGGCAAATATATTGTTGCTCGCCGTTGAGCCCTCAAAGTTTTAATCTCAAAAATAAAAAATTGAGTTTTCAAATTATTTTATTCTAAAATTTTGCCCTTTATAGTACATTAATCTGATAAAATGAGTAATTTTGTGAATTTTCATGATTTCTAGCATGACGATTTCGATAAAAGAAGCAAACATTATCGAAGATTTTTCAAAAATCGGATTATCCAGCCGTAATTTCCCTAAAATCAGTTTTCACAAAGAACTCAGGATCTTCCTCGTTTTCTGAGCCCTGAAATCACAGAAATACGGAAGTCATTTGAAAAATTATGAATAAGCTTGAACTAATTATAAAAAAACTAAAAATATATTATTTTTGGTAAAATTGTGCACAAAATTTCCGTTGCTCTATAACTGAGGAGTACCTTATTTGATAATTTTGTAGAATATGCCTGATTTGAAATGTTACAAAGCCCAATGTTAAGAGCATACTTTGTGCAACAATTTGACACTAAAAGAATTAGAATTTGATTGGTGCTTATATGAGCATTTTTAAGTAAAAACCATATATGGCTGATTTAAATGATCATTTTTTGAAAATCATGTTTCTGTGCTGACTATAGTCTTTACAAACATTTATTCTATGAGATAAACTTAATAAAGTTAGAAGATTTTATGTTTTAAGTACTTTAAGGACACTATAAGGTAAAAAATTTTAGAATCAAATAATTTGAAAATTCTATTTTTAATTTTTGAGATTAAGACTTTATTGATAGAGGGCAAAACGGTAAGCAATAATATATTTACCTTTAATTATGATTCGACTTCTAAGCAAAGTTATAATTTTTCAAAGTTTAAAATTTCAATCGACTATAAAATACACGAAAATTACCGTAACCACGTCATGTTGCATTTCAAAAAATTCATAATTTTACGAGCAACAAAATGATGTAACTCACGTCTCATAAAAATCACTCGTTCTCCTATAATAGCCAAAATACTTTTTTTTACAAAAAAGACCAAAAAAGAATAAATTCGTTGACCTTTCTTTCTATGCTGTTTGCCGTTGGCGTGATGGTGTATAACAGGGCTGCACGGAATTCCATCTTAGATTTCCCGTTTTACGTCGTTTTTTGAGTTCCATTTCCGTTTTCCGTCTTCCGTTAGAAACAAAATTTATTGCCCTGAAACCCTCGCGGTATGTAATATGTGCAATGCCACCTTCTTCGAAACAATCCAATCCGATGAGAAATCATCTTGCGAGATTCCACACACTTTATTTATTTCCAAACTTGATTACTTTATTGTCTGTCGTCATTCCATAAATACAGTTTTCTTTAAGAGCTTATTTTCTACAAGAATTTAAATACATCGGAAAACAAAAAAAAACCAAGATAATTTCAAAATTCCAAAGGATCATATATTAAATAAATAAGTATCCAGTATGTATCCGTCAAAAAATGTTGTAAAAATCATTGTTAACACCGCCAAATTAAACATTGAAATTTGCTCATTAATTCATAATTTCATAAACTTTCTTGAAATAAGAAATCATTCAGCGACTTTTGTCTGGCGTGTACTCTCTTCTCTGTAAAATTATTAGTACTTTGGATACTTTGGAGTCCGAATCATTCTCGCAGTGAGAATCGAACTAACTCTCTCAAATTCGAGCGACCTGCGCCGTGCCACTGTCGACCATGCAGCTCTCGTCTCCAGGATTCCTATCCGTCTTCTAGTGGATCTTGTCGTGGACCGTTCGTGGGTGAAGTTCGACATCCAGAGTTTGACGGTATCAGACCAACGTGCTTTAGGTCGTCCTTTTGGTCTAGTTGATCCTCTGGGGTCCCATTCTGTTCCGCGTTTGCACCAACGGTCCACAGGCATTCTGGAAATATGACCTGCCCATTGTAAGATCTTACCGCGGACAATCCTCTCAATGTTGATGGTCTCACAGTTGGCATAGAAGCAAATGGTGTCGATTGCTCTTTGCAGACGTGTGATGTGCTCAAAAAGGAGTGGCCATGTCTCGGAGCCATATAGGAGAGCAGGAATAACATTTTGCATCATGAGCTTCCTCTTTTCCTTCCTGTGATTTTTAATCGTAACCTTTAGTAGTACACCTTTATCCTTTGAATACCTTTTTGCAAAATAGAATTCCGCAGTTCGATGTTCCAACTTTAAGTTGTTTCTCTCTTTTAACTTTTCTTAGTTTTCCGTTGGTCCTATTTCGTAATTCATCCGGTCCTATGATCCTCTCATAACTACATCCAGGGGTTTTCGTAATTTTCCCTGGGATTTCTTGGAGGTGGCTTACCAGGCCTTCCAGGACCACGCTTGCAAGTATTTCCCGCTACTGTACAAGGGTGGGGGACGCAAGTATTTGCCGCTACTGTACAAGGGCGGGGGACGATTCTATTAGCCTGCCCTCCGAATGGTGGCAAACTCCATTCGATTTGTCGAAGAACAGTTACCCTTCTTCACCACGAGGAGGTTAGAATCATGAAGGCGTGTACTATCTCCTGTGTAAAATTATTAGTTTTGTCAGAAACTATTTTAAATTATAAAAATCTTCTAAAAATTAAGCTTCTAGTAACTTAAGTGATCAAAAACGTGTCTTTGAGTGTTTTTAAATTATAGAAAACTTGATATCACTTCAGGTAGAATTCCTGCATCGCTCGCCGATTTGCGTGCGTCTTCAATTGTCCCAAATTTACCCACAAGTACAAGCCAATGAGATTGTTCAGGTAAATGAATCACTAAAAACCATCCAACAACCCGTTCTCCTTGCAGGTTTGCTCCTGTGACAAAGATGGCTGCAATTTCGGCTCCACCAACATGTCCTCCTCATTTAGTCTAATTCAATCCACCCTCCTTTGTATTTTTCTATTATATCACTCATAATCATTGCTCGAAGTCTTAATTAGTCAGATTACGGTTATTTAATTACTTCAATTCTATTCTTTATTTTTTATTTGAGCAATAATGTTTCTCAAATTTTTTCCTAATTCTGTTGATTTTTATTAGTTTGTTATGTATTATTATGTGATATGTTTTTATTTTATTAAATGAGTAAAGATTGAGAAAATAGCAGTCCTGCTGGAGGTCTGCCCTGAAGCATAGTTTTTATTACAAAATAATTATGCAATCATTGTAATTAAATCGAAACACATTTAATAACATCATAAACAACTGGATTAATTGAATTGAAGCCTAAGCTTGTATTCAGCAAAATACAAAAGCAAAACATAAATAAACAAACATCAGATAATTAAATTAACGAACGCGGCGAGAACAAAAAAATTAGGACGAAGACCCAGAAGACTTGATGATTCCGGTCAGACGATGGGTACAAAGAAACAAGAAAATAAACATAATCAATCAATAAATAAAACAAACAAATAAATAAAACAACAATTATTCCGTCTGTCAGATGGATTAAAGTGCTAATGAGTGCCGATGCAAACTTTCGAAACATTTGGACACTTCAAGTTCACAGAAAACAATTATAGTCAAGATCAGTGGGAACCGGTTGCGGTTGGGTGGGAAGCGAGCCGTCTCTCGAAGAACACTTCGATTAACAATTTATTCGAAGCAACTAGTGATGGTTCGCGCAGCACCTCTCGAGAAGCCTTGGTCAATACTGGTTGGGAAGTATTGCGTATTCGTGGCAAGGTTGCTTTTTTTGGCTAGAATATGTTCAATGGATTATTTTATTGCAGACATCCATGGCCGTTCATAATTGTGCCGACGTTACTGACAATCCTACTTTCGGCTGGAATAGTTACCAATTTTCATATCGTGAGGGGTGTGAATTATTTGTACGCGCCAGTGGATGCTCAATGGAAGACGGAAGAGGCTGTTTTTGGCGAAAATTGGGCTAAAGACGATCAGCATTTTTATCCAGGTTGAAGATTAATTATTAATTGTATTGTGGATGATGGCTGAATGTTTATTATAGCAGTTAAAAGAATGGGATTATTAAATCTAGAAAAAAGCGAAATTTGCTCCCGTCGGGAAATAAAATGCATTTCCGCAAATAATTATTACACAATCTCATTTTAAATTTCGATTTTTTCATTTTTATAAAAAAAAACCTAAAATAACACAAAAGATATCAAGAGAATAGAACCAGCATATATTTTTCGTGAATCAAATTCTCTACCAGGTATTCTACGCATCCTCGGTGTTTCTGAGCTAGCATTGACGGAACGGTCCGCGGCACGCCGTCGGATAAAGCCAGAAAGTTCGATAAAATAATGCGAAAATGAGAGTCGCAGGCCACTCACCGCTTCGCATTCTTGGCACATTGCCATTTATTTTTAATTGCAAAATATTTATTAATAGCAACTTAAACGACTTGTGCAACATGCAGCCTTGATTTGTCGTGGAGTGGGTTGACTTTGCCTTTTTGCCGTCTTTTCAGTCCAATAGCCTCAATTACAGCTGGGCGACATAGAGCTCCTTGTTGACCGTGACGTTTCTTTCGAGAATTTCCCAGTGCAGCATATCCTCCTAGTTCCAACAAACGCAGGTCGTCCGCTTCGAGGCGTGTCTTCAAGATTAAACTCGCCATTTTTGAACTTTGCGAACAATTTTTGTCAGTAGACTCAACCCGAATATATAGAGTTAACGGATCACGCGTTGAATATATTATATGGCATTAACAGTTTTCGTCCTTCAGTCCCTCCGATCACTGGTGGATTGAAGATTGGACCGATGTACCAATGTCGAGTGGGTTGTATCTAACTTATACTTTTTATATAAAAATAAAAATATAGAGCTTCAATTGCCCGCTGATCTTCTTGGTCGTTCTTTCAGTGAACGCAGTAGCGCCAGTAATGCTTAAATAAATAATAATCCATCTCTATCAGTGATGAGAGGGACTGGTCCGGTTCCGAGTTCCGAGTATTGAAATTTTCAATTGTTAATTCCATAAAACGGATTCCCCTTATCACTGATCTGTATGTAAGTGTTATGGATCACCGGTTATTAGAATAGAAAATTTTATCGAAGACTGAATAATACAACAAAAACGACATAATTGATTTTCAATTAATTATTTAGGAAAGGACGTCCTCCGACGGCAAGGAATCTACTTAATCGTCAACGCAAAAGACAAGCAGAGCGTTCTACGAAAAGAACACGCTACAGAGTTTCTGAAACTTCTCGAATGGATTGTCGATGAATCGTTCGAAGCGAAGAATCATACAAGGTTCACCTACAGGGATGTTTGTCTTCAATTTCAGGTAAAGAATAGTCATTTGGTGATTTTTTTTGTGAAAAAGTTGGAAATAATGATTTTGCAATTTTTGAGCATATCTAATACATTTTTCGTTATTTGAACAACATATCGTTTACGTCATTTAAACTAGGCTTGTCTTAAACTATCTAAAAATATCAATATCTTTCTAAAAAGTAAGATTTGAGCATGTTTATTAAGCTCATTTTATTACCACACCGATTACGCTTAAATATGGAAACGTCTTCTTGATTGAAATAGGAATCTTTTTATATTAGTAGCGGGATAAATGAATGAAAAAGCAATTAATAATAACCAGCACAAGGTTTATATAGTGATGACCTTGAAGTCACATGGGGCAATTTTTAAATATTACAAATTGCCATTATTATTTAGCGCTTAGAAAATCTCAGTGTCACACCAATTTGAATACTCGAATTTACCAATTTCTAGTCTATTTTTCACGCTTTAACATCGACGCATAAGAGTGCTAATAATAGCTTTTTTGAGTTAATGGTGGGCGTGGCTTGATGTTGTCGACTGATCATTGAATTTTCCAGAATTTCAGATAGAAGTAGATCGGTGAAGGTGTAGATCAACATCGTGGCATCCTTGGTCACGATGGTCGCAGGAAGCGACAGTTATTATGTGCTATTTTATTACTTTAAACGCGCAAAATGGAAATGAGCATTTTCTAATATTAAAATGTATATTATAAGCTTTCACGTAAACGTAATAACTTTTGAATACTTTTCACGTAAATTTGCCATACACCTTCTAAACTACATAGAATTCTGCTACTATATTTAAGAATGTTTTCCGATCTTTCAGTTTAAACACTCAATTTGGCGTGCTTTAAAAGAGCCACGGACTGGAGTATTCAAATTAGCGGGGGTTTCCGATTTTTTATTAAAAATTTAAACATAATTTTACAATACATGAAAAACAATTAGGTTTCAAAGTAAAGACCATTTAACTCTATGGCTTGAACCCATATATCGGCAAGTTGTTCGATCCCGCTGCGGTACCACTCCTTGTTCTTACAATTAGAGGCGAAAAACTCGTGGTGCCCGTTTTAGACATCGGCCAGGTCATTGAAGCTACGACCACGAAGAAAGTGTGCCATGGATCGGAAAAGGTGGCGCAAGGTCTGGACTATAAGCTGGATGTGGAAGAAGTTCAGTGGCGTCGAGATTTTTGATCTTTTCTTTCGTTTGTCTGGCGGTATTGCATTGTCTTGTTGAAGGAGTATCCGCTTCCGATTGATCAATGCTGGATATTTCTCGCCAAGTGCCGCATACATTCGAACAAGTTGGGCGCAATAGAGGTCTGCGTCGATGGACTTAACTCCTTTAGAATCTCATCATAGGCTAGTATCACTACATCGGCACGCCAACTAATATGTTAACGTGCTCAAATCTAACTTTCTGGTAACATATTAATATTTTATATAGTTTAAGAATAGCCTAGTTAAAATTGCGTAAAATGTTTTATTCAATTAACCAAAACATTTTTAGATTCGCTAAAAATCGGAAAGGTGGTTTACCCCGTTCTTAATCATGAATTAATATCATCGGATAAACTAAGAAACCAAGAAAAATAATAAATAACAAACAGTCTTCTGACAAAAGGAAATAATTCGTTTTTACGCTGCTGTGAACGATCGAGAGCGGAGGTGGGCGGAATCCCGGATTCCAAAAATTCACTTTTCATATAAACGTTAACACCAAATACGTCCGGAATTCCGAAATCCATATTCCGGCCGACGAATTTCATCTCAAGCATAATAAATTATTCCAAACCTTATTTTCAACATAATCAATTAATCACTTATTACACGCCAACTAAATTTGTAAAAAAAAAACAGTTACTCATTTAAGAATCTCAAATGTCATTTTCTTATTAAGAATTCGGTATTTTAAGAAAAGAACGAATTGGCGTTAAAATTGATTTAAAGTTTACACGTGAAAACATGTAGTAGACATTTAAATCGGAATTTTCCACATAAAATTGCTTCAAAAGATTGATTGATTTAAAATTGCTGGTTAGCCCCAACTCTTAATATTCCAGAATGAATGCTTTTCAAATGCACATGCCAAACTTCTTGCGGATGTATTCGCTAGGGGTGATTCGCAACTCTTCAATATCACATTCCCACTTTACCGAACAAGATACACCACAGAACCCATTGATGTTTCAAAGGTTTATCTACATTTGTCCTAATAATAGCGAAACTCGTTTAGGTTCTTGGGAATGTTAGTCTCGACTCAAATGGACACGTGAAAGACGCTACAGCCTGGATGATTTTATACCAACTAAAGCAAGTTGATCCAGCTCTGTCAAAGTTTTTTATTCTTTTCCCTTGGTACTAATTTGCAAACATTCAGGGAATTTCAAGATGGTCTTGCAAGAAAAATCGAAAACCATGAGTATCCATCGAAACTGTTGAATATTTACTATTTCCATTCGTCCACGTTTGACGAAGAGTTGCAAAAGGAGAATGAAAGATTGACGCCAAAGTAAGCGTCAAACTTCTTCTGTCCTTGTAAATTCATTCAGATTCTCAATTACGTTCACAGTTCTCATTGTGTTTGCCGTTTTGACGACATTCACGGTTAAATTTGTTGATTTCGGTGGAATGCAGTTACCCGTAGTGGATTGGGTTCTAAGCAAGCCGCTGCTCGGAATCTGTGGAGTTGTGTGCACATTGTTTGCAATTGTATCATCCACTGGTCTCTTGTTACTCTTTGATGTCACGTTTGTCGACATGTGTACAGTAATGCCGTTCCTATCACTGAGTGAGTCAGGGAGGGGAATTGGTGTAAAATTGAGAATCTGTTTCAGCAATTGGTATTGATGACACATTTCTGATGCTCGCAGCATGGCATGAAACGGATCGTCACCTACCGTTTGAAGTATTTTTTGTTTTTTGTTTAATCATGGCAAAATAACATTTCGCCATATTTGATTGGCCTACTCCTCTTCTTAAAAAATAGCAGTTGGTGTGGGGATCCGATGAAATCATGCATTAACGGTCAATATATTATTTGATCGTCACTAAAAAATATAAGGGAAAAGCCAAAACGAAACCGACGAAAAACTGACTCACACTCACATAATCCTAAAAAATAATAAAAACAAAACAACTGCGTACAGTTTGATTACGATATCAACAGTTTAGGTGTACAGGGACGTGAGACGCAGACTATGAGAGTGATGAGTGACCGGAAGAATGGATTGCATGGTATTGATCCATTTCGAATAGTTGCGCCATCACAACAATAACAACAATAATATTTTATTTATAGCAGAAGCTATTTTGTCAGAAAAACACACTGTGGGAAGCATAATAGATGATTAGGGAGGAACTGACACCAAATTTGAGAGAATCACATGAGGGTTTACATACAATATCCCCGTGGCGTGGTTCGTGAGTGTCGAAGCTTTAGGTTATCAATTACCGTCTCGATGGAAAAAAGGAATAGTTTTGCAACAATTCATAGGATCCCTGGGTAGATTAATTATGGATGCCGTTATGTGCTATCCACGGATTTAGGGAAATGTCTGCATCCCGGTAGAAACATTATTAATTTTACTATAAATATAGACTGTATCAAATTTTTTGCCCAGGCACGTGGTTTGTGAGGTCTAAGATTTGGATGATTTATTGTTGTCTAGATGGAGAAAATGATTTCGTAGTGATTAATTATATTTGTTGTAAAGTGTGAACTTGGGAAATACTGGATGGTTGGCAGCATGCCAGAAAAATTACTATTAGGGTGAACCAAAATTTTTTTCCGATTTTTTATAAAAACTTTAAACGTAATTTTAACAATTAGGTTTCAAAGCAAAGACCATTTGACTCTATGGCTTGAACCCATCTATCGGAAAGTTGTTCGATCCCGATGCGGTAGAACTCCTTGTTCTTAGAAGCGAAAAAATCGCGGCACCTGTTTTCGACATCGGCCAGGTAATTGAAGCTACGACCACGAAGAAAGTGTGCCATGGATCGGAAAAGGTGATAATCAAATGGCACAAGGTCCGGACTATAAGCTGGATGTGGAAGAAGTTCAATGGCATCGAGATTTTTTATCTTTTCCTTCATTTGTCTGGCGGTGCTGCATTGTCTTGTTGAAGGAGTATCGGCTTCCGATTGATCAATGCTGGATATTTCTCGCCAATTGCCGCATACATTTGATCAAGTTGGGCGCAATAGTGGTCTGCGTCGATGGTCCGACAATTTGGAACTAGCTCGAAGTAAATTACGCCTTCGAAATTCCGACAAACACACAGAAGTGCTTTCCTTGAGAAACGATCACATTTTGCTACCGGTTCCGGGTTCCAACCATTGATTTTTGTCTGTCCGGATTACTGTAGTAGACCCACTTTTCATCACAAGTTACAATTCTACGAGTAAAACGGTAATCTTGTTGATTTTCGAGCAGTTTTCGGGAAGTCTCGACACGTTTTTGAGCTTGAATTTCAGTTAATCCATGAGGTACTTCTCGGCAGCGTCTATTGACTTTCTCAAGGGCGTGAAGATGTCGTACAACTGATGTTTGAGGAATATCGAGCTCGGTCGACAATCTGCGAGTATTTATTGATGGACTGGTCACCACAGCTTCACGGATTGCTTGAGAATCCACTGTGGTAGGTCGGCCTGAATGTGTCTTGTCCTTGAGATCAGTGTCACCGTCGTTAAATCTTTTGAACCAATTTCGCGCAGTACGATCCGAGACCATATGGACGCTTTCAACGTCGCATATCTTTTTTTCTGCTGCAGTTGCGTTAAAGCCTTGTTTCCAGTAATGGCGTAAAATAACACGAATTTAGGATTTTTGCATGTTTCTTCTACAAGTTTTAAAAATTTTAAATAAAAGACCAATTAAAAATTTTAATATATAATAGGATAGAGCTGTTCAAGAGCTTTAAAAATATATACAACATATGTATATAAAAATCTTTATTTGGTAAAAAAACAATTCTACCAAAAGATATGGGAAATCAGAAAAAAAGTTTTAGTTCACCCTAATAATAATGCCCAATTTATGACACGGACACCTAGCATTGGGCAGACAACATTGGGCAGACACGGACACCTAGCATTATTCGGCTCTACATAAAATAGATGAATATAGTCAGCTAGATTAGAAGCTAAAATCTCACCCGTCGTTTCCCCCAATAGAAGCGAAGACTTGTTTAAACCTAATTATTGTCCTTTTTCAGAGATCGGTGCCGAATGGAAGAGGAAAACAATTAGAACAACATGAGTCCTTTGTGGCCGTGTGGAGTGAGATTAAACTCACACAAAATACTGGATCGAACTGTGGCGTTGACGTGACTGTGTTTACGTATTGTCGCAAAATAAAATGCTATAGTCGTCGCCAAATGCGATTACCACCGCAAAATGTGGCGCACTTTTTTAAATATTATTTTTTCTTTAAATTTTTAAGATTATTTCCTTGTTTCTGCTTGTTCTATACTGTTATAGCTTAAATAAATAGAAGAATATGTTATAGATGTTGTTTAAATAGTGGAATAATTGTGGAAAATAATTATAATCATAAAAATTAAATGAAAAAATAATATTTAAAAAAGTGCGCCACATGTTGCGGTGGTAATCGAATATGGCGACGAGTATAACTTATTTTATATTGTTTCACAATATTTTTTCTTATTTTTCTTAATATTGTTAAAATTTTTAAATGAAATATCTCGTAATATTGATAGAATTAATTTATTTGATGATCAACTGGACAATTAATAGCTACAAATTAGAATTAGGAAAAATATTTGGAAACAATATTAAATAAGTGAGAATTTTATTTTACGACAATACGTAAACACAGTCACGTCAACGCCACAGTTCGATCCTGTATTTTGTGTGTGTTTAATCTCACTCGGCTGTGTGGCCGTCTATCATTTCTTTTTTTGTTCTTCCATTAAGCACCGATCCCTGACATGAACAAACTATTTCTCTTACCGAATAATGCAATTAAACAAATCATTGTTTACTTCTAATTGATTAATACCTTTTACAAAAAATAACTTTTTTACCTTAAAATTATAGAAACGAATCGAAATCTCGATGAGACTTGCAGCGGTCTCAATATCAATAACCTCTCTGACTGATACCATCGCCTTCCTGATCGGAGCCATAACCCCGCTGCCGGCTGTCATCTATTTCTGTTACTATTCGGCTGCTGCGATCGTCTTTATATATCTCTACTGCTTGACATTATTTGTGGCTGTTTTATCACTTCAAGCGAAACGCGAGCAATCTTCGATTCACTCTGTCTTTGGCACGCCTACTATTGACATGAATTCTGCTGACTTTGGTAATGCAAAAATTCGAGAAAAATGCTAATATTCATTTTGGAATTTAGAAAAGTTGTCAAACTGGAATGTTTGGTTTAATATGGGAAGTAGGGCGCATAATTCAGATGTGGAAATGAATAATAATGAGAAGGATGAGAAATCGATGGATAAGACGGTTTGCTGGGAATTCTAAAAACAACATTAAATTTGTGGGTATTTTAGTATGACACTCGAATGTGGTATCAGAAGATTCTCGAAGATGTTTATGCGCCATTTATTGCTCATCCATATGTCGCGTTTTTGAGTTTGCTTACGTATCTTGCATACGTTGGTGTGAGTATTTATGGATCAGAACGACTCGAAATTGGTTTTGATGTAAGTTTTTTTTTTACTTTTTTTGTAATTTTAAAAAGAAAAAATTGAATGTGTAATACCACAAATCTTTGGTTAGCATGCTAAATATTATAATTTTCTATATTTTTACAACTTTGCAGCGCATTCTGTATGACCTAAAAAATTTAAATTCGTTCTAAATTTCTAGGCCATCATTGTAATTACATTAATTTGAAACTTCAAACCTATAAAATGAATTATTTCCGAGATTTTGACAAAATTTCAGCTGAATTCTTTAAATAATTCGATAATTTAGTTGGTTGATGGCCAAGGAAATTAGATTTTATAAATTTCTAGACCATCGCTGTTTTTCCAAAATTTGAAAAGGAAAATGTTTAGAGTACGATTAGTTGCATACGAAATAGAGAGTACGATAGAGTACGATCTACATTTTATCTAAATTTCAGCGCAATCTATACAGAAATCGATTGTTTATTTCCGTGTCCTAGTAAGTTACAATTTTGTAATTTCTAGACCATCGTTGTATTTCCATTAATTTGAAACTTAAAGACTATAAAGTCAATTATTTCCCAGGTTTTCACAAAATTTGCGACGAAATCTGTAAGTAAATCGATAATTCAACTGATGGCCTAGAAAATTAGAAACTATAAATTTCCAGGCCATTGATGTTTTCCATGAATTTGAAACGGAAAACTTATAGATTATGATTATTTCTAAATTTTATTTAAATTTCAGCGCAATCTGTAGAGAAATCGAGAATTTACTTCGATGGCCTAGTAAATTAAAATTTTGAAATTTCTAGGCCATCGTTGTATTTCCATTAATTTGAAACATAAAACCTATAGAACCAATTATTTCCCCGATTTTTGCAACGAATTCTGTAAATAAATCGATAATTCAACTGATGGCGTAGATAATTAGAAACTATAAATTTCTAGACCATTGCTGCTTTTTCCATCAATTTGAAACGGAAAACGTATAGATTATGATTATTTCTAAATTTTATTTAAATTTCAGCGCAATCTGTAGAGAAATCGAGAATTTATTCCGATGGCCTAGTAACATTCCTTACAGAAATCAATAATTAATTAGATGGCCTAGAAAATTTCATTTGTTAAATTTCTAGGTCATCTCTGAAATATCACAAAAATTTTTCCAAAAAACATATATCTTTAAATTGTGACAAAATTCAAGTGCATTATGTAACGAAATCAAGGATTTACCTAATGGCCTAGAAAATACAATTTTTGATTATCTCGGCCAACGGTTTTTTTTTTCGGAATATTGAAACGGGAAAAGGGTAGAGTACGATTATCTCTACGTTTTTATAAATTTTCACCGCAATCTGTTCTTCCTGAATATTCTTATAAATCATCTTTTTCCACGAATTCATCCAACTTCTTTTAAAATATATAATATACCGAATTTCTTATTAAAATATCAAATTAAAGTACTTAAGTGAGCTCCTGTTTTCACAAATTCAGTTGGTGTGTAACAGGGTTGCACGAAGTTTCATCTTCCATTTCCGTTTTCCGTATGGGAAAAAATTTATTTCCGTGCAACCCTGGTGTGTAACATCAATTTTTTTGATTTCAATTGGCGTGTCATATCAAACTTAAAATATGCTAGGCCACTGTATTTTCTAGGCCATCAGGTAAATCTTTGCTTTCGTTTCATAATGCACTGAAATTTTGTCATAATTTAAAGATATATGTTTTTTAGAAACAATTCAATTTTGTGATATTTCAGAGATGGCCCAATTGTTTTTCCATCTTTAAACCTAGATATTACTTAAGAATTGTTAGATTATAGATGGAGCGAATTTCAGAGCGAATTTCAAAGACATACAAGGAGATTACACTAGCTGACAAAAGTTTTGTCACAAATGTTTTTTCGGGTTTAACTTTTTTGTGACTTGACCAAATTGGCTGATTTTTTGATATTTTATGTGAATCAGTGTTTAAAATGTTATAGTAGCAAAATTTGGTTTAAATTACCATGGCAATTTCGGTACCACGCATTCCGTTTTCCCTCATATTGATAACAGCTTGCCGGGTGGCAATTGGAGTTTCTTTACGTGGAGTCATCTCTAAAATGTTGCCAATTACTGCTATTTTCAATAAATTATGAAAAATATATAATCTTTAAAAACTTTAAAAATTATTAAAAAATGCAGTGCAAGAAAAGTGCGTAATATCTTTGAGTTACGCGTTTTACGATAAACGCTTGTCACTGTAAAACGGATCATCGTAATCACAAGCGGGAATTTGTAAAATAATCTACAACCATATTAATCTACCATATCAAAAAATCAGCCAATTTGGACAAGTCACAAAAAGTTAAACCCGAAAAAACATTTGTGACAAAACTTTTGTCAGCTAGTGTATTTACTGATTTCGGTGTAATTTTATAAGAAAATCATAATTAATGGTGCATAAAAATACAATAAACACGCCAAATGAAATAGTCAATTTTCTAATTTTCAATTGCATTTTTCAAGCGTAAACGTGTAAATTAACAATATGACTTTCACGTTATTTATTTTAATATGCTTCGAGTTTTATGTTTACCCTTGATTTTAGATGAAATATTCCACCAGACCATGTAAAATGATTGACTATGTTTGCTATTTGGTGTGCCATCAATAAACGTTTCTTTCAGCTAATCAATATTGTTCAAGAAAATTCCGCATCTCGAAGGTTCCTAGAAGTACGAAATCAACTATTTCCCGAAGATACAAAACTTATGGATATCGCCATAATGAAATCGCCAAAATTATACCTCGAAAGTGAACGAAACCAACTTCTTGAAATTCTCAATGAATTTGAGGTTTTTTAATGGTTCTACCTCTACCTCAAATTAATAATTGAAGACTACTTGGTGCTCAGAAGGTAGGAAATCCACAACATTCTGGTTGTTTGAAATGGAAAATTACTTGAAACATCTCGGATTCGGCGAAGATGTTCTGCGAAAGGTGTTGAATAATGAATTTGTGAGCCATTAACTTTGAATTCAAATATGAGTGAGCATTTATAGAAATTTAAACAAACTATGAAAACATTTCTAATGTCGAATGAGAAATTTTCCTATGATGTTCTCGATTTGGAGAAATATCGATTATCGACAAGGATAACTAATGTTGATTCGGATGAGTTGATATCAAAATGTGCTCAGACAATGCGGTTTATTACATTTTCTCATAAATATACAATAATAGTTTTTAGACAACTTGCAAGTAAATTTGAAAACAATTCAGTGACAACGTTTTCTCCACTATGGTCGGTTGCCGATGAATACGATATAATGTGGCCGCAAACATTCCAAGATATTTATATTTCCATTGGTAAGTTTCATTTTATTGGGTTGAGGAATAAGTTCGTAGAGTTCTTTCACAGAGATTAATTTGAACAAAAAAATAAGTATAATAGTAAATTAATCAAATATGTATTCGCCGCTAGTGTTTACGACTTTCTCCCACCTCTCGATCAATTTGTTGATGCCGTTCCGCCAAAAATCGCCCGGTCTGGTGTCGAAGAAGTTGTTGAGCCCGTTTTTGAGGTCCTCGAAGGTATCACCTCTCATGTGGTTTGACAGTGTTTCAGTGGTAGAATGCTCGCCTGCCACGCGGGCGACGCGGGTTCCTCTGCATTTTCTACTGGGCGCTTCCTTGACTGTGTTTTGCACGAAAAGTGCTCCTGTTAGGATGCGAGGTGCTTTTTGCATGAAAACAGACTCATCCTGTTATATAGCGTAAACACGTCATCAATCTTTGTTAAAATTTGATGTTGTTTTTTGGAGTGAGGACGCTTCGTGTAATTTTGATGAAGCTTTGGTTACTTTTCGGTTTGAATTTAATGTGCTGGCGGCAGTTTCGCACGTGTTTTGATAACAATTTCGTGCAAAACACAGTCAAGCCACCGCCCAGAACAAAGTGCCGAGTCGTTTCCCGGCCGATGCACCAAATATAAGATATACACTAGCTGACAAAAGTTTTGTCACAAATGTTTTTTCGGGTTTAACTTTTTTGTGACTTGACCAAATTGGCTGATTTTTTGATATTTTATGTGAATCAGTGTTTAAAATGTTATAGTAGCAAAATTTGGTTTAAATTACCATGGCAATTTCGGTACCACGCAATCCGTTTTCCCTCATATTGATAACAGCTTGCCGGGTGGCAATTGAAGTTTCTTTACGTGGAGTCATCTCTAAAATGTTGCCAATTACTGCTATTTTCAATAAATTATGAAAAAAATATAATTGAACTTTAAAAATTATTAAAAAATGCAGTGCAAGAAAAGTGCGTAATATCTTTGAGCTACGCGTTTTACGATAAACGCTTGTCACTGTAAAACGGATTATCGTAATCACAAGCGGGAATTTGTAAAATAATCTACAACCATATGAATCTATCATATCAAAAAATCAGCCAATTTGGTCAAGTCACAAAAAATTAAACCCGAAAAAACATTTTTGACAAAACTTTTGTCAGCTAGTGTAGTTAATAATATAGGTAATTTATTTCTTGCTCGTAGAATAGTACACAGCTCCTCGATTCAGATTAATTGAGGCTTTTATAACAATATTATAATAACATTACAACGTTATATGATGTTATTATCAAAATCTGAGAAATTGACAATTCAAATTTTATTTTTATAAAAAATAAAAGTAATAAATCTGATTTGATCTAGAAATTTTGAAGAAATATAATGAAAAACAGAGAAATTTTTAAAATAAATTGAATATTTTTTCACGTTCTCAATAAGACCATTGAAAATAATTCAAAAATGATAAAATCAAACTATTCATATTCTTAGATTTTGATAATATGTATTAATAACATTTTATTGATAATAACAATTAAATAAATTACAATAGAATATGTGGGTGGAGATTGCGGCTAGGCCATGAAGTAAAAAAGGAAACAACAATTAGAATAACACAAAGGACTGTCTGACAATTCAAACGGCCTAATTGCGCGCGCTAAGTTAGATGTGCAGCAGAATTGGCGGCAGTTTAAAATGACCACGCGCAATGCCATCCTGGTCGAGCCGCAATTAAACACCACAACATATGGAATTTAATAATATGTCATTTTAATCAATTAAAAAACATTCGATAAATGTTGAATTAAAAATATTACAACGAAGATGTATTTTATCAGCAGAATGAAATTATTGTACGTAAAGAATTCCAGCATTTACACAGAGCTCAAAAGGGGATAATCGGATGGCGAAGGGTCTGGAGAGTACGGTGGATGCTGAAGAACCTCCCATTCGATATCTCGAAGGGCGGTTTTGACTAATTGCACAGCATGCGGCTGGACGTTGTCATGGAGCGAGATGACTTGGTCTTGCCGATCGTCATTTACGGGGATCAGCTGGGCATCATAGAGGTCCTTGTTGAACTTGGTGTTTTTTTTTCGAATATTTCCCAGTTCCACCAAACGCAGAAAAACCACCTCTCGATCAATTTGATGCTGCCGTTCCGCCGTCTGGTGTCGAAGAAGTTGTTGAGCCAGTTTTTTAGGTACTCTTCGCCATCCAAGGTGACACAGAGAGCGTAAAGGGTGATAATCGGATAGCGCAAGGTCTGGAGAGTACGGTGGATGCTGAAGAATCGCCCATTCGAGCTCTTAGAGGGCGGTTTTAACGACTTGTGCCAAATGAGGTCTGGCGTTTTCGTGGGGCAAGATCACTTGGCCTTGTCGATCGGGTTTTCAGTCGAATAGCCTAATTGACGCGGCCCAGCTGGGCAACATAGAGCTCCTTGTTGACCGTGGCGTTTCCTTCGATTATTTTTCAGTGCAGCATGCCCTCCCAGTTTATTTTTCATCTCCCGTGACGATTCGGTACAAAAATCGCTGTTTATGACCGCGTATTGCTCGATGGCGAGCGGCTATTATCTTTGTTTTGGTCGTTGAGCTCATGAGGTATCCTGGCCTCGAGTTTTTCGGCAAATCTCATCGAATGAAGAATCATCGAACATAGTTCATTTTTTCGGCCAATTCACGACTTATTTGGCGACCATCTTCCTTCAATGGTGCCGTCAGATGCTCTTCGTCTAATTCTGCAGATCGTCCGCTTCCGCTTCGAGGCGTTTCTTCAAGATTAAAGTCGCGAACTTTTCGAATTGTTTTTGTGTAGTAGACTCGTCTAAGACTCCTTCCCCATGCACACTGAATATTTCCCTGGTTATTGCTTTCGATGAAAAGTGAAGAAGAGCAGATGTCGAAAATTCTGCCTTGGTACTTTATTTCTAAGCATGAAAATGATGCAAATTTAACATTTCAGAACAAACCAAAAAAACAGTTTTGTAGAGGAGAAAAAACGCTATCAGATAAATATATACACGTTGTCAAACAAAAAGAAATTTGTTGCACACCAAATTGAATGTCCGATTCAATTGAAATAAGCGATGATTTGATTGGGCGTGACCTTACTTTTTAAATAAATACTTTAATTTAATTTCTTAAATTTCTATGAAAAAACAAGAAATTTTAAACATTATGATGATATAGAGAAAAATATGAGGAATTTTTTGGTATATGACACTATGCATAAATTTTCTTTAATAGCTTAATATTACCCTATTTTACCGTTTTATTGGATTTCGTTCGTACACTATTTCGAATGTGGTGGGAGGTGGTGGGGGGAGAGATAGATTTTTCTCATTTCGTGTCTAATGTCTCCACACACTTGTCTGTCATCAGAATATTTACCCTATTTTACCGTTTCATTGGATTCCTCGACGCAGACGGTTATGTTTTCATCATTTCGATCAAAAGAGAAAATATAACAGAAGTTGTTACGCACAAAAGTAGTGAAGAATTTCTCCTCCTCCGATGGGAGAAGGGGGGGATGGTTGTTTGTTGTTGTTGCTCTTATGTTTATCATTATACAAGGAATATAAGAATTTAAAAATAAATATATGGCTACATTTAAAGATAAATTTTAAACTAATGAAGTGGTAATGAAAATGAAACACTCCTGATAGTATAGTAGATAAAAAACTTGAGGGATGAATAATTATTCATGAATAAAGATGAGATATCTTATTAAAACTTAAAAAGGAAGGATGCATATCTGACACTATTCTACTTTGCCTAAGGGGAGCTATTGGAACAAAGTTGGGGCTCAGGAGATAAGGTTGATTAGGAAGAATCCGTGCTTCTGTTATGTCATATTTAAGTGAAAAAGGTACCCATGGAGAAGTTCCCTTCATCAGTGGTCGTAAGAGCAAATAAGAAAGGAGAGAAAATGAAGGATTGAATCGATAACATTTGGAGACCAATTGTTTCTAAAAATCCTGACCTTATAAGGGATTTTTCTATTGGATTCGGCTCGTTGTCATCTAGAACCGACAGTACTAGATGAGCTTAATCAGCTGTGCACATTAGCAGTTATACCGGGTGGACTGACTAAGTATCTTCAACCAGTGGACGTTGCTGTGAACAAACCATTTAAGGATAGATTAAGGAGCTACTGGGAATCTTGGATGGCCGATTTCTGCCAGCAACTTTCACTAGAAATGGGAACCGAAAGAGACCGTCGTACGCAAAAGTGACAAATTGGGTATCCAACAGTTTTTATAGCATTTCGGATGATATTATTTTTAACGGATTTAGAAGAGCTTTAAGCCAAGATTATGATAGTGTTATGGAATTTTTATGTGATAGATTCAAATGTCTTTAATGTGCTAACCTTGTTAGATATATATGCTTTTTATTGTTATAGGTTTTGATTGTTTTGATAGTTAATGTATCCAAAAATTTGTTATCGATTAGTCAATAAACAATTTCAATTTTTATGTTGAGTAGAACTGTTTTCATTAAATATTCTGATGAAAGACGAGTGTGTGGAGACATTAGACACGAAATGAGAGAAATCTATCTCTCCCCCCACCACCCCCACCACATTCGAAATAGTGTACGAACGAAATCCAATAAAACGGTAAAATAGGGTAATGAAAACAGTTCTACTCAACATAAAAATTGAAATTGTTTATTGACTAATCCATAACAAAATTTTGGATACATTAACTAACAAAACAATAAAAACCTATAACAATAAAAAAACATATATATCTAACAAGGTTAGCACATTAAAGACATTTGAATCTATCACATAAAAATTCCATAACACTATCATAATCTTTGCTTAAAGATCTTCTAAATCCGTTAAAAATAACATCATCCGAAATGCTATAAAAACTGCTGGAGACCCAATTTGTCACTGTTGCGTACGACGGTCTCTTTCGGTTCCCAGTAGCTCCTTAATCTATCCTTAAATGGTTTGTTCACAGCAACGTCCAATGGTTGAAGATACTTAGTCAGTCCACCCGGTATAACTGCTAACATGCACAGCTGATTAAGCTCCTCAGTACTGTCGGTTCTTGATGACAACGATCCGAATCCAATAGAAAAATCAATTTTTTAGGGTCAGGATTTTTAGAATAAATGTTATCGATCCTATGGTCTCCAAATGTTATCGATCCCATCCCTTAGGCAAAGTAGAGTGGTGTCAGATAAGCATGCTCCATATTTGTCATCCTTCAGTTGTCCTAACACATTTTATGGGCCCGGCACTTTTCATGTGCCTATATTGGTTTTGTCAGTTCACTGATCGTAAATCTCCCTATGAAGTTTTAATAAGATATCTCATCTTTATTCATCCCTCAAGTTGCTTACCTACTATATTATCAAGAGTGTTTCATTTTCATTACCATTTCATTAGTTTAAAATTTATCTTTAAATGTAGCCATATATTCATTTTTTAATTCTTATATTCCTTGTATAATGATAAACATAAGAGCAACAACAACAAACAACCACCCCCCCCTTTCTCCCATCGGAGGAGGAAAAATTCTTCACTACTTTTGTGCATAACAACTTCTGTTATATTTTCTCTTTTGATCGAAATGATGAAAACATAACCATCTGCGTCGAGGAATCCAATGAAACGGTAAAATAGGGTAATAGAAAACTGTTTATTTAAATATTGTAAAAATTTCCTATCATAATGCGTCAAACTTATTTTGAAACACATATCATAATATTAAGAATTAAATTCCCTATCGATTGATCCCATTCACGAAAATAATTATACGCTCTGTTGTGTGCAATATTGATTTTTATAAGCCCTTCTCCGATGGACGGTTTTTTGTCTTCCTGTCTGCACGCTCATATTTCGCGTGTTATTCCTTTCATTTTTAACAATTTCATTTTCATTTTTAATAATTATTTGATTGTTAACATCCTCCGAAGATGGATATAATTATGTACTTCTCTTTTCATTGCTCAATTATAGATTTAATTCAATCCTTAAATTGTTCTGCATGTCTTATGTTCCCCATAATATTATCTTAATATTGTAAAAACTGATATATTAAGGTCGATGAGGGACAATCAATACAGATCACTATGGTTCGGATGCTCGTTGGTTTTGTGGTGATTTTAACCTTTCATAGATATAATATATAACGAAAATTTCAGATAACAATTTCCTGAGTGAAATTATTGGATGACAAGTGAAGATCTATTTTGAATATCGAGTTATGATGATCATCATCATATATGATAGAAGTATGCAACGATAACAAGGTGAAGTCACATATGTCTTAAATGGGAAAACAATGCTCGTGAATTACGATCTAACAAGCAAGTTTAGCATCCTTATATAATTTTAATATATATGCTATTCCAGAAACAATATTATTATCTATTAAGAATATCGAAGTATGATAGAAGTATGCAACGATAACAAGGTGAAGTCACGGATGGCTTGAATGGGGAAAAGAATGATCGACAATTAAGATATCAAAAGCAAGTTTAGCATTTTTATGTAATTTTAATATTTATGATATTCCAGAAATAATATCCAGATCAAAGGAGGAGCGTTTGACATTCGATTTTCGATTCGAGATCTGTTAATTTAAATTAATTTATATTTTATATAAATTAATTTATGATTTAATTGTAAGTATAAACTGTTACAATTGTTGTTGCGTATTTTTCCTGCCGATTGCGCAGTGATCCAGTGAACTCGACGAACTTTAATCTGGAATGTTCAAAACCGATGGTATAAATTTTATTCTCTCATAGTAAGGATTTTCACATAAATATTCCATCTTCGTGCTAATATCGACATCCAGTTTTCAAATTTGATAGAAAAATAATTTATACTGGAATATCTGTTGGTTTTCTGAACAGCTGGAATATCCGTCACCAGTGATTATGATACACGAGAATCTTCGTCGCCTCCTCCATCTCCGCCACAAACGATTTCAAAATTTTCAGGGAATGCGTTCCTTCCAAACTATTGGTTTTTCGAAAGTGAATCGATGGATTTATTAACATAAATATTTTTATTATAAAATTGCAAGTTCTTCAAGCCATAGATCATTCTTTTCATCGATTACGAGTCATTAATAATCAATTTTATCTAACAACGGTGCCCTCAAATCGAATTTCTCAAACTTTTAGAGTAATCCTTTATTAATCAATTATAATTAAACGAAGTTCAAAAATAATTTATAACCAATTAATGTTGATGTCGTTGCTCTTTTTACTTTTTGCTTCCTTCCTAGCCTTCATCCCCTCTACTCTCAACTTCTTTCCCAACCTGACCCTACTTACTCCTACTTTCTTCATTTTATTATAAAAATAACGAATTTTTGTAAGAACAACTATAAATCAATATTGCACACAATCACTCCGGGTGAAAATAGAATGAAAAATAAAAATTTAAATTCAAAAAACTAGTCCGCGATAGATTAGGCGTGGTAGAGTGTGAACATGGCGCGTGTCTAAGTGCAAGCGCGGCAAAGAATTTTTTGGAATATAAATTAATTTTCATAATGTTTTCAGTACTCTTAAAATTGGTTTATTGGAAAGTCGTCATAGATATACGAAAAGAAATTAATTAATAGTTTCATAAAAATAATCCAATCGGCTTAATTTAAACAAAAACACTTTTTTAATCGATTTTTTTGAATTTCGGTATTACAACATATATTACAAAATTCCATCAAAAATTGTAAATGAAATTTTTTGTTTTATACATCATTCGAAAGCTTATAACATGACGATTAATATAATATGTAAATCGTTATATGTTTCGAGTCAAAATAACTTACACATTTCGTTTTTTCTAAATTGTCCATTTTTGTTATATATTTTGCGTATTTAGGTTCTTATTTAACGAATTCGCGAAATTTATGGTACAATAGCATGGATATACAATGTTGAACATGCAGAAAACGATATTAATAAAAAAGTTTTATTTATAAACATACTTAACAATCTTTTGTGAGAAAATTGGTTTTCCAGCATAATTTAAGTTTATATTGATTTCTTTGACGTATTTATTTGAATCGTCATCTAAATTATTTAGCACTAACACCATTACTGCTTATTCATTTATTAGGTAATATATAAACACACTTTTCATAGTGAAATTCTCACATTAATAAAATTAAAAAAATAAAAGTGAAACATAACCATAACAAATCTATTATTATCAATTCTTCCATCCGGATATGCCGGAAACAATCTCCATGTCGCTTTATACGAAATGAAGCAATTTGCAGCTTCAAATCAAATGCTAAATGCATTTGCACAGTAAATCATATCCGATCCATCTTCATGATATAGTACGAGTCCTCGTTCCCATCAGCTGATTGGCAAATATATGGTATATATTAACCCCTGGAATTAATATTTATCATAAAAGATAGAAAATAATACCTTTTAACTAAACCAAAGCAATCGATGGATCAGCTGATCAGCCGTAGTAGATGATTCCTTCGTCAACATTGAATGACAATCATTTTCACTGTCCGGTATTTACCTCTTGTATTTCCTTAAAAATTTCCACAATCTTAGAACATATTATTCGACATCTGAATCAAGTATTTTCTCAATAAATGTATAATTAATACCTTGTTTCTTATCTCCTTATCCTCGACACGACCATGCGAAAGTGATGAATTTAATCAAAAGTAGGCAAAAATGAAGTTGATATATATAAATCAACTGCATATAATGCCTAATAATGATCTTATATCACCTTATGTCAATCATCGATGACTTGTATGCATATTGACCTCGCCATACCAACCTAAATAATCAAAATATATACATGGAAAATATAGAAAAACTAAGTTTTTAGGTGATTTTGACTCGAAACATATAACGGTTTACATATTATATTAATCACCATATTATAAGCTTTCGAATGGTGTATAAAACAAAAAAATTCATTTACTTGTTTTCATGGAATTTCGTAATATATGTTATAATTCCGAAATTCAAAAAAATCTATAAAAAATGTGTTTTTTTACATCAAACCGATTGGATAATTTTTATGAAACCATTAATGAATTTAATTTCGTTTAATAATTAAGACTTACCTGCGATATCCAAAAATAAACAGGGATAAATAATGAAATAATAAATAAAATAATCGAAAAAAACACTATGTCCACCTCTACATCACCGCAGAGCGTCGCTTTTGAGGACACTCCCACTTGTTTAGTGACCGAACTTTTTTGTTTGTCAAAACATTTTTTGTTTTGCCTTTTCTACTGAGTTCACCCGTACTGCACACAATAGAGCGTATAATTATTTTCGTGAAAGGTATCTATCGATAGAGAATTTTTTGCTTAACATTATGATATGTGTTTCACAAGAAGTATGACACGTTAAGGCAGAAAAATCTTGAATTTTTACGTAAATTGTTTATCAAGAATATAAAGCCCTTGAAAATAAAAACCTGTATTGTGTCATATATTAAAAGATTTCCCATATTTTTCTCTATATTGTTATAGCAATAAAAATTTAAAAATCGGACTGTTTATTAAAAAAAAAACAATAAAAACCGTTTTATTAAAAAATGATGGACGACAAATATTTCGTGAGCTCACGCGTGAGAGTTTGGTCATTCCAATAAAAACTATGCCGCTTTATTTTAATTGAATCGGACAAAAATCAACTAATTCAATTTGATGTGTTTGTTGTGAAACAAAAGATAATATGAAAGCCCTACGAACCTTTTCCTCAACCCAATAGAAGAACTCAGCAATACTCGTAATCAATTATAGCCGTAATGGTCCCAGTTGCTTTGCTTTTTATTCCACAACCGCTCTGTTCCGTTATTATTGGTATTTTTTCTCGAAATCGTGTTTTATTTTAATTGAAATGTTTCAGGATTCAATATAGCTTCGATTGCTTTTGGGGTTATTGGATCCATGTGGTTTTTGGGTGTCAGTTTGGATGCAACTTCTATGATTACCGTCGCAATGAGTGTTGGATTTTCTGTGGGTATGTTGCGATTTTATAGTTATCCGGAATGTGAGAAAATCCGGGTTTCTTTTGTTAAATTTGTGATCCTGAATTATTACTTCTGAATTGTATATTTTCAAATACTCCTACATGCTTGGACCGCATCATTTTTAGACTTAAACGGTTATTTTGCGGATTCTGTGTCATAAAATATACGAAATTCTCTTTATAGGTTTTAAGTTTCAAATTAATGAAAAATCAGCAAGTGCCTAGAAATTACAAAATGTTTATTTATAAGGCCATCTCAATAAATGATCGATTGTTCTATAGATTGAGCTGAAAATTAGGTAAAATTGAGAAATAATCGTACTTTACAGGTTTTCCGTTTCAAATTCATGGAAAAACAGCAATGGCCTACAAATTTATAGATTCTAATTTCCTAGCCCATAAACTAAATCACGGAATCAGTTGAAATTTTGTCAAAATCTGGGAAAGGTTCAAACGTTTCAAATTAATTGAAATAAAACGATGGCCTAGAAATTTATGAATTTTTCTAGATAATTTTTTATCTTACACCAAAAAAGTCCTGTCAGATTTCTCTTTATTCCAGAATGATGAAGGGAAGAAAGAAGAAGAAGAGAAAAATCTCACACCAAAAGTGGAAATCGGGAAACGGGGACATTACAAAAACTTGGGTTTAAAAAACATTTTTTTTTAAGAAATCAAGCTGAACAGGAATGAAACATTTGTTAATAAAATAAACATTATATCGAATAAATGCAACATTAAATAATCCAAAAATGGGAAAATGGTGGAATCATAGGAACATATTGTCCTTTTCAGAGATCGCTGCCTAATGGAAGAGGAAAAAATTAGGATGGAATGAGGTTCTCGTTTGGACGGCTACTTTTTTTCGAAATAATGGGCTGCACACATTGAAGAGAAAGTGACGAAAAAGTCGTTTGTGGCCGTGTTGCCGTCCATCATGTTTCCTTTCCTCCGATCTCTGAAAAGGACAATATTAAAAATTAAATTACCCGTTTAACTGGGAGCCTGAGGAAATAATTCTTTAAGTTTCTCATTCATAAATGTTTTTTTCAAATATTAGAATATTGTTTCAGAATACTAGTTTATCCATTTTTACATTCAATTCCTGTCAACAGCGTATTTCGCCTTTTACATTAACCTAATCTTTGTTTTGTTTTTTAAAGTTATTTGGGATTCCGTTTTGTGAATCCTAATTCCGTCTATCAATGGTTGCTGAAGAAAAGAGTTCACTCAGCAGAAATTTAAAGAAGAAAAAATTTATACAATACTTGAAAAAATTATATCTAATGTCCCAAAGTACTGAATGCGTTTGACTGATATTTCGTTAAAGCCCAGATCGCATAATGGAAATGATGAGACAATCTTCAATTTCAACATTTTAAAACCGCTCAGATGAGCGAACCACTGCGTCACCAAAAACAAGTTCAGCGGCGCGCGGTCATCAAGCACAATGTGCTGCTTCACGCTCGCAGTTCGCCCTTCTCCCATTCCTCGCGGTTGGCATCTCTACCAGTTTAATGGGAATAACGAGATACATACTGCAGAAATGATTCTGTATAGTATGGTCTCAATGAAAACGACACTGAGATTGCTTTTATTACACTCGTGTGTAGGACATGTTGAGGTAAACGACAACCATTGATCGCGTACTACTAAAGATTGCACTTTAGTAAATTTTTCATTATGAAATACTTTATAATACAATAATCATAAAACCACAATAGCTTTTATGATTATTAGGAATTACATATTATAATATAAATAGATATAATCAATAATTGGTTTCTGAATTATTCTTATTGAGGAATCAGTTAAAGCGCTCTTGTTTAATAATCTATACCGAAATTTAACGATTTAAGATTTTTATCGCAAATTGACTTATATTGTGGTTTAAAAGTCCACGTAAAAAGTTATAACATACGTTTAAAAATTGCGGAGCGTTATTGACTTCATAAACATCTAGGACGACATTAACCACAAATTGTCCGCAGCAAGTGAAAAGTTCCTTAGCGTTTATTATCTGGTGGTCTCCGTTAACCACAATTTGTCCGTGGCACCAATCATTCATATGCAATTTCGTCGTTGTTTTCATCGAGACCATACTATACAGAATCATTTCTGCAGTATGTATCTTGTTATTCCCATTAAACTGGTAGAGATGCCAACCGCGAGGAATGGGAGACGGGCGAACTGCGAGCGTGAAGCAGCACTCTTGTGCTTGATGACCGCGCGCCGCTGAACTTGTTTTTGTGACGCAGTGGTTCGCTCATCTGAGCGGTTTTAAAATGTTGGTTTTTCAGCAGTACAATTACATTTCAAAACCATAATTTGGTGTTCACTAAAACTGAAATGTTGGTAGTCTTTAAATAGAGTTTTAGCACTTTTTCGAATCCTTTTTCGAAATTTTGAATTTACTACTTAATTCATTATCTCTCCAAATGAAATTTTAACGTTGAGTGGTCAAAAAATGTTGATATTGCATAATTTTAATAAGAAGTGCAGTTTTTTTTAGATAGTTTAAGGAGGGCTTGCAAATTTTGTATTTAAATGACTTTTATGAAACTCCTTTTTTACGAATTCATTTGGCGTGCAGAACGGATAGACAATTTCAGAGGATGATATTAGAGCATATTTACTGGGCTTCTGCACGAAATTGAAAATGTGTTGTGGATATGCAAACGCTTATAAAAGCTATAAAGGCTTCACGCATTTTTGAAAGGATTTTTTCTAGGGTTTTCACCGTTTTCCGATGGAACTAAATTCTTAAATAAAAGAAGCTCTCAATGAAAACTGAAACTTAAGATAAAATGTTTCAAATGAATGTTTCAAATGAAAACTGAAACTGAAACTCTCAAAGAAACTTATCAATTTTCAGATTTTGCTGCTCATGTTTCATACGCTTACATGACAGAAAACCGAGAACCGAAACCGGGCCAAAGGTAGCTTCATCATAATAAAACTAAAAATAAAACGAATTTAGCGCCGAATTGTCACGCTTTTGCAATACATTGGGAACAGTTGGTTGGCCGGTTATTCAGGCATCGTTCTCGGTTATTCTCGGTGTATCCTCGTTATATTTCGTCGACAGCTACGTGGTGCAGACTTGTTTCAGGACCGTCGTTCTTGTTATTCTGTTTGGTTCGTAGGCCCTAGTACGAACATTTGCTTATGAGAATTTCAGGAACTTCGCACGCACTCATCTTCCTTCCCCTGTTGCTTCTCTATTCGCATAAATTGTATTCAAAGTTTCGCGGCGAAGAGATGAAAACGACTTAAAATAATCCTAATAATTTATAATAAAAAACACAAATAATTCAAATTTTTTATTTTTTAATTTTCGATGAGTACAAAACAAGAGAAAATAATAAACAACAGAATAAAAAAATAATGAATACATCAAAAAAAGGCAAAAGAAAGCTGCAAATTAAATATCATTTTGTGCTATTTTGTTCAATCGAAAGGTGAGGGGAACACGTCAAACTTCTAGTTTGTTTGATTTTTGAATTGATCTTCTTTGAAACAAATATTTTTAGAATCAAACAGTTATTATGATAATCTATTTAACGGTTTTAATGTACACCGGTACACTATGGGGGTTCAGGAAGCCTCTTTTTGTTTAAATTGTTTACTAATCTTAATGTTTTCTTATTATTCTTATAAACAGTGTTTGATGATAATTTCCACAAAAAAATTCATAAATACCTAATAAAAACATATTTAAAAAAAAACCATCGAACCCTCCATGAAAACTACCACCAAACACTGAAACATTAATATTCATAAATATATATATTTTCTGCAAAAAATCGTTGTTCGGATCACATGAGAGAAGAAATATCGAAGAATATGATAAAGTTATGTATATTTGTCGCCAAAAATTTGCTGTTAGTTATCGGGTTACTGAACCGAGCAACAGCCGCACTTCTTCTTCTTTACATGTATCAGCTCGACTTTGCCCACCGGCGGTAACTCTTCGGCGATCTGATGTGATTCGTCGTGCCTGCAATCATCATGTGTGTTGTGCGTTTTAGAGCTCGGGTTACCTTTTGTTGTGGTCGGCGAGCAGCGGCTCTGACGTCAACTGATCATCTTCTTTCGATGTTTTCTCGTTGCGCACTAATTGCTCCTTGCTGAGCCCGTTTTGAAGGTAAAGCGGCGATTCATTGCTCGGTGGAGGCGTTGAACCACTGTAATTTTGATATTCATTAAGTTTTTGTTTATCAGCAGGAGATTCTATAATAACTCAGAAAGCGTGCTCAAATATAGTTCAGCCGAAAGAGATTCTATATATTCTATATATGAATGTGCATGACATAAATACGGAAGAAAGCATGCAGAACATTCTGCAGAATTGATAGAAAATGTCAAAATATGAGATTAGAGCAACTGAGCTTCGTCTATTCCTCTTCAATGTGTGCTGCCCATTTTTTTTGAAAAAAAAGAGTGGCCGCCTAAACGAGAACCTCATTCCATCCTAATTTATTTCCTCTTCCATTAGGCACCGATCTTTGAAAAGGACAATATAAGAGCTCCAAGCGTTTTTTTTTAATTTTTAAATTATCTAGTTTTTCACCATTTTCCGATTTAATTAACGTAAGTTGAAAAAAAACTGTATCTATGTGTTAACTGCACGCCAAATCGAAATAGCGATATTCCGCTTTTTAAATGTGTGTGGAAATTTTTACGTATTTATAACAACAAAGCTTTTACTACAATTTACTTAAGCTTCTCTTCAACTACCTAAAAATGTTAATTTCTTTTTAAAAAAGTTATATTTGAGCATGCTTACTGAGCTCATTCTATTATCATACAATTTGAGGTGTAAACTGTATATCTCTTTTTGGTATTTGGATATGTTATAGAGCAAATTATGACGATTCGATAGGTATGCTATAATAACATCGATACGCGCAAACTGAAGCGTTTCCACGGAGAGCTCAGAAAGCGTGCTCAAATATATTCAGAATGTGCATGACAGAAATACGAAAAAAAAACACGCCAATCGAATAATCTGGAGTTCAGAAAAGCTTCTCAATTGAAAATATTTCGTTGAGTGTTTTCAATTTTTAAATAATTAATGATACATCTTTCAAATTAACGGATTAATTAAACTGTAGATTTGACATGAAATTGTACAGAACGCGTTTAATCTTTAGAAAATCGTTGTAAATTAATTTTCAATTCCTTATATTTTGATAATATAACACAAACCAGGCTAAATTGTCGAGAACAGAGTTTTCTAAAAAAAACGCAAAAACTTTAAGACGTAATTCAAAATAAGCACTATTTTCATTTGGCATTCAATAGATAGAAAATGTAAAAATATGAGATTAGAGCAACTTTGCACGCAAATTGAAAATGATTATTTGTGAATATTTAATCGTTTATAAAAGCTATTGTCCTTTTCCGAGATTGGTGTCTAATGGAAGAACAAAAAAAGAAGAAAAATTATAGTCTCGGATGGACGGTCAGACGGCCACAGAGACTTTTTCGTCTATTCCTTTTCAATGTGTGTTATCCATTTTTTGAGACAACACACATTGATGTGGCAGTCCAAACGAGAACCTAATTTTGTTCTAATTTTTTTCCTCTTCGATTAGGCACCGATCTCTGAAAAGAACAATAAAAAATTATGACTGTTCGACGCCAATGGGAAATGAGCTTTTGTCTTAAAATTTTCAAGTAGACGATTTTCTGATTGAAAAACTATATCTGACAAGGGAAGTTTTTTGTTAGGTCGGGCTCTCAGATTTTGAAAAAACTTTGCGAAAAAAAAACTTTGATTTTGAAACGATGGGACGCGGAACAAGATGGTGAGGGTTCGATTCTTATGAGGGGTGGTATATTTCTATTTGTGGTGCTAGTTGAATATCTCTATTTCATTTTTTTCTTTTTTACTTTAAAAATTTTTTGTGAATACTCTGAACTTTGCGCCTGACGGTGGCGCGACTGTGTTTGCACCAAATTTTTATCAATCAAAATCTGAGAGCCCGACCTAAAACACTTCCCTTGTGAGACAAATTTCTAAGATCACCAAATAACATTTTTATTTGACGTCCTCTTCTTTTACCAAAATAACAGTATATTGACATCTTTTTGGATCTCCCGCTCTTAAGATTAAGCGTGCAACGATTTGATTTTAGTGCGAAACTTAATATATTAATTTTATTACAATTTGATGATATATGATTGCTCCATTTAAAATAATCACAAAGTTAAATGAGCATTAAAATTAATCTTAAGAATTAACACAGAATTTAGTAATATCGAAAAACTGGCATTTACGGGAACGCAAAAAAACAAAATCCTAGATATTAACTCGGAAATGTTTCGATAACAATAAAATATCAAACAAAAACATACTGATTCTGTGCTTCTGACGGTATAAAATTAATCTGCTTTGTCGGTGTATTCATCGCTGAACCGGGTCGACTCGGCGGAAATGGCTTCTGAAGATACTGCTCCACAATTGGATCGACTTCATGATAAAGGATCTCCTCTGGTCGGAATGGGTTCTCAGCGTCTGTCATCTTCCTGAAAAAAAAACGTGCAAATAAATAAATACAAGTATTCAACAATCAACACAATTAAAAGCGCATTTGATCGTCGACTATGTCTGTTTGTTTTTTAATTCGTGTTCAAACAAGATCGATTATTTGTTTTTAATTGTTTTCCAATTCATCGACAACTTAATTTGCAGAAAAATACACAATTTTTTTGATGCAAAAAATAAAATCAACAAATTTCGAACGCTCATTTATCATAATTAGAGACTTGAAGGCCATTCGGCTTGGATATAATCCGAGCAAGCACTATTACAACTTGCACTAACGAGACGCTGCTCGCCTCATTTTACCCCCCGAAATATTTTCTCTCATCATATGGCAATTGGCGCAATGATTAACGAACGTTTTGCAGTAAATGATGACGATGATGAATGCTTCAATGTGAATGAGCACTAATGAATAAACAAACAATTTGTTGTTATCAAACTATGGCACATGTTTAAATGTTTAAAGTTGTGGATTTAGAGCAAATTGCTGAATGGTAGTATTCTAGTGGAATTTCAATATTTATGGTTAGATATCGTAAATCGTCTTTAGATTGTTTTTTTTTGTTTAATTTTTATAAATTCTAATAAAAATGTTGAGATTAAGATCATCGTCGGGTTCCACGCCAGGCGAAATGGCTGACATCTCAGATTCTTAGAAGCTTCATACAGTTTTCACGTATTCTTTACAAAAACCTAGTTTACGCCTGCACTCCACTGCCACCAAACCGCGCCGCATTGCAAAAGACTACGCATCAATTGCGCGAATACACAACTTTAGAAATTTTTATTTTGTAAAATATTATATTTATTTATCATTTTTAACCGAAGCGTTTAGTTTTTTATTATAGAAACTGCAAATTGTTCCTAAAAGAACTTGATTACAGCAGTGAAAGACACTTATGTTCGCTCGCTGCATAAGAAAACCAAATTATGGAGACTGGAGCAATTTGCCGTAGCGCAAGAAATAGAATATGAGAAGATGGAGGTACAAAAAGAGGTTATCTGTGAGTATCAGTGAGCACTCAACTGAATGGAGATGGATCAGATTTTCTACGACGAATAAACTCCATTCAGTTGTGTTTCGCGCAATTGGTGCGAAGTCTTTTGCAATGCGGCGCGGTTTCGTGGCAGTGAAGTGCGCCTGTTTGTCAGATTTTTCTTAAACTATATATTTATATCAATATCTTTCCAAAACGTTAGATTTGAGCAAATTTTCTGACTTTTATTAGCAATCCAGTTAGCGATTGCGTAATCTTTTTGATCTCCCTCCTAAACTGCCTCAAAATTGCACTAATCGGCTCACTTGGTGGCCCGACAATCTTGAAACACTATCGAGCCTTGGCATTCACTCAGAAATGAGTAGAATGCTAATCCCGAGACTGTTGGCAATGGAAGATAGATAAAATATCTACTGGAACCACATATATGGTAGTTTGGCCTAAACCGCCCGAAATATGGTCGAACTGCTATAAAAAGTTCCCAGCACCGTTACCCGAAAAGAACCCTCCAGGTAATATTACCTCGAATCCACCAACAACCAAGATCAACACCCGTTCAAAACCCTACGGTTTAAGGATGCTTGCGATCTAACCTGTTGCTAACACCATCTTGTTTATCCAAACAGAACGTGTAAGCGATACAAACAAACAGCCAACAAACAAACAGTGTAGCGGTGTTTTTCGATAAATATTGTCCTCTTTAATTGTCACTATTACCGTTCAGTGATGGGGGGACTCCCTCCCGCCCCCCCCCCCCCCCGACCTGGGTAATTTTTCTAAAAAAAAAAAAAAGGACCCCGGTCCCAGTCCCCGTCCCGGGTAGGGAAAATTGAAGTCCCTGTCCCGGGCCCCGGGTTTTGAAATTTTTAATTTTTTTAAGGTCCCGCCCGCCCGGAATTCCAAAAAACGGGAACGGGGCCCCTCCCATCACTGTTGCCCACGTTGTCTACCAGTCGAAAACAATACGTTTTCGAACACTTAACACGGAGGGCACGTTTTGTTCCTGATTAAGGCATGCACGACTTCGTGCATGCCTTAATCAGGAACCCTCGGAAGCTGAGGCCTAGCCTGTCTTTCGCTGCCACTGGCTTGTTTCGGCGACCCAGTGAAAAACGATGCCTAGCGATAGCGAGGTGGGCGGATATGAACCCAGGCCGTACTCACCAACTGACCGGTGGTCCACAAAGCCGTACACGGTCAAAAGCCCCTAATGCTAGCTAATATGTACACACGGCACTCCCCTTTTGGTTATTTATTTAACATACGTGTACAAGGCACGTGAAGAAAAGAATAGTTAAAATACCACAAAATACTTGGAGATACAAAAAAAGAAAAGAAACTGTAGTTTAAAAAAACTTCAAAAAAATCAAAAAAAGTTTAGCAGAAATTAAGTAATATAGATAACATTAAATTAAATTGTTCAAAGAGGGAAAATTTTTGGCAAAACATAGGAAAAAAAAGGGGATAGGGAAATTTTAAAACTTTTTTAAAACGGTTTTTTGCACTTATTTAGTCGTTTAATATACACTAGCTGACAAAAGTTTTGTCACAAATGTTTTTTCGAGTTTAACTTTTTTGTGACTTGACCAAATTGGCTGATTTTTGATATGATAGATTCATATGGTGGTAGATTATTTTACAAATTCCCGCTTGTGATTACGAAGATCCGTTTTACAGTGACAAGCGTTTATCCTAAAACGCGTAGCTCAAAGATATTACGCACTTTTCTTGCACTGCATTTTTTAATAATTTTTAAAGTTCAATTATATTTTTTCCATAATTTATTGAAAATAGCAGTAATTGGCAACATTTTAGAGATGACTCCACGTAAAGAAACTCCAATTGTCACCCGGCAAGCTGTTATCAATATGAGGGAAAACGGAATGCGTGGTACCGAAATTGCCATGGTAATTTAAACCAAATTTTGCTACTATAACATTTTAAACACTGATTCACATAAAATATCAAAATTTCAGCCAATTTGGTCAAGTCACAAAAAAGTTAAACCCGAAAAAACATTTGTGACAAAACTTTTGTCAGCTAGTGTATATGTGCACTTCATTGCTGCGAAACCGCGCAGCATTGCAAAAGACTTCGCACCATTTGCACGAACACTACCTTTTAATTTATTATTTTTTAAATTATATATAGAAAAGAGTATAAACAAAACTATGATTTATATAATATTTTTCAGAATAATATATAACATGTAAACTAATTCTTCTATTAGACAATAATTAATAAATAAAATATTGCAAAAATAATAAAAACGGTGCTTTTGCGTGCTTTTGCAATGAGGCGCGGTTTCGTGGCATTGGAGTGTATGCGTTATTGCGTAAAATCATAATTCACCCCAAATTGAACGTTTAAGTTGAGGGCTCCGAAAAGATGCTCATATTGCAAATTTCGACAAGAAGCGCATGTTTTTTAAATAGTTTAAGACGGACTAGTAACAATGACGTGTCAAGTTATATGAAATTAATACATGTAAATTATTAATAAACGTTTAAATTTTGAAAAATTGTGATTTCCATTTGGCGTGCATTATTTCACGACTTTGGGTTTAGTGTGATTAAATTTAAACATCCTTTCAATCAAATGTTGCAGATATATCCGAGAAATAATAATCATTACGAAACTTTTAGAAAAGAATAGAAATTGCTAGCACAATTTCGCAAAAAACTTACAATTTAAAATTAAAAAAATTAAATTAGTAAAATCTAGGAACACAAAACCCTCCAAAAATCGCCTTAAATGAGCAGAAACAATTCGCAAAACCAACAAGGACAAAACGTTCCATCATTTATTATCTCTTTCTCATTTCTGCGAAACCCACAAAAAGAGGCCATCATTGTGCATTGGCAGCTTATTAGTTTAAGACATTTGGCCAAATATGTTCTCTCACCATTTGGCGCCTTCAAAATGACATTTAAAAGCTTCATCAATGCACAAAATGTGTTTTGAATTCGAATGCACTTTTAACCATCTTTTGTGCGGGGGGAAAAATACGAGCCAACTAAATTCCGCGCCACTAAATAATAACAAGAATAATAAGAATCATAGTTTGTCTTGGAACAATTCGAAAATATGGGCGTGGTCCTTAATATATAATTTTATATGCATGTTATTTTGTTTATTATTGTTATTGGTTCAATTTGAAACCAATCAAATGTTTTTTGCTGATTGATTTGATAAGGATTGATTATGGGTATGGTTGATCTCATCGAATAGGAGGTTAATTTGTCGTTTCAAGGTTGGTTACATGTTACGTAATTGACTCATTTTTTGATTTAAAGAATACTACAGGGGACTGGAAAACCTCCGTCCAATATTCAAATGAAAAAGCTTACACGTGTTATTTTCAGAATAGTTTTCACGCAATTTTGAGAGCGCGTCACAAGGTCTACCAAATTAGAGTGATCATGAAAGACTCTAAGTCCTCACTTAGCAAAATAAAATTGCGGTTTGAATGGTTTGAATAAAATTTAATCTTAAATATCTTAAATCTCTAAATCATAATCTTAAATATCTATAATATCTTAAAACAATTCAGAGTAGTCTACGTGAAAAACAGTAATGCGTGATTAAATTTGAAAAAATGACATTTTCGGGTTGTGTATGATAGAATTTTTAGGAAACCACGAGTTCAGAAAAGTATCTTAAACATAAAATTTCGTCAAAACTTAAAAGGCCACAGCTATTTTAAAAATAACAATATTACAATGTCACGCCAAATGAATTGTTAAAGACGGAACCTTCAACAAGTCAATTAAATCGAACATATCGTGAAAATCTAAAGAGACAGAAATATTTTAAGCGTTGGTTTTAATTTTACCCTAAAAATTAGTTGTTTATAACACGTGGGTTTTATTAAAATGCGTTATAAAATTTGCAAAGTTCACATTTTCATTTGGCGTGTAATGTTTAACGCGTCACACTAACTTCGACATAAATAATCGATAATAAAATTTACGTTATATTTCCGTGATCTGACCAAATTTATCGTTCGCCAACTGGTATGGTTATAAAATGAGGTAAGTAAACGTGCTCGAATCTAACTTTAAGGCAAGATGTTATTATTATTATTATTATTTGAGGTATTTTAAGAATAATTTGTCTAAATTGTTGAGAACAGTGTTTTCTAGAAAGACCGTATTAACTTTAAAGCAGTCTTAAAAATCGGAAAATAACTATTTTAATTTGACGAGTTTAAGTCTTGGACTGAGGAATAAGTTCGTAGAGCATTTATATTATCTTTTGTTTCACAACAATTTTCTGGTTGTTTGGCAAAGTGTTTATATTTATCTGATAGCGCTTTTTCTGCTCTACAAAACTGTGCTTTTAGTTTGTTCTGAAACTTTAAATTTTCATCATTTTTAAGGCTTAGAAATGAACTATCCAGGAGGCAAAAAGCAGCATTTTCGACATCTGACCTTATTAGCTTTTCATCGAAAGCAAAATGCAGCCGAAGCCGCTCGGAAAACATGCAGTGTGTATGAAGAAGGTGTCTTGGGCGTGTGGTCTAATTCTGCAGGTCGTCCCTCGAAGCGGATGACCTGCAGAATTAGAGGAAGAGCATCTGAAGGGAAATGGACTAAAGAAACGCCACGGTCAACAAGGTGCTCTATGTTGGTCTCGACAAGGCCAAGTCATCTTGCTCCACGACAACACCAGGCCGCATGCTGCACAAGTCGTCAAAACCGGCCCCCCTAGAGATCGAATGGGAGATTCTCCGGCATCCACCGTACTCTCCAGACCTTGTTATCACATTTTGAAATTTTTAAATCCGAATTTTAATTTCACTCTTCAAAACTTAATTCTTGCTAATATTCTGGTCAATTTTAATATTACTCATGCATGTCAAATGAAAATGATATTTTGCCATATTTAAAAGCATTTTACAAGCCAATTAAAAGTGATAATTTTCTTATTTTTATGCTTATCCTACAGCTTCAACGTGTGCATTACATAAATATTGTTTACGTAAATTTGTCAGCTTTATATTAAACTCTCGAAAAATATTGAAACCTGCACAAAATATTTGACATTTTCTAAGCTCGATTTATTAGCTTTCCAGTTGGCGTGCATTTTATTAACGTCCACGTGAATGTTAAAGACTAATTTTTACGTAAATTTATAGGCTTCGGGTAAAATATCTGTGGTCTTTTAAATCTATATTTAAGTGATTATTCGGAGCTTCTATTTTCACCAATTCATTGGGCTCCCGCACGCCACCCGGTCTAGTAAAATGACATGTACATTTGATAATCTAAATCCTAATTTATTTTTATAATCTGATAATCAATTGTTTGCCTTCAGCTTGAAATTTATCTTAAAAGTCAACGCAGAATTTTGAAAAAGTTGATTGAGTCTCATAAAACCATCAGTACTCACGCACAACCAACGGTATATAGTTCTTGTAAAATATAGTTTTGTAAAGATTTGAAGGTTACTAGATAGTTTAAGGGAAACTATTCTAAAAGCATTAAAATGTGATTTTGCTTCTGACACGAAAACTAATGAGGAGCATTTAAATATTGTAAAATTTCGATTTTGCGTGAGCTCACGTATTCCTTAAAGACTCTCCGCTATTCACATTTTATCGTCAATCATTTAAGGTTTCACTTAAATCCCCCGCGCACTAATCTCATTCTCATTCCCATTTAAGCCAGAAAAAATTGTGTGCAACATATTAATCATGTTGCGACTCGATTCAACACTACACGACACCAGCCACAGCTCATTCATCAAATCAATCCAAACGCGACACTATTAGCGGACCATAAGAAAGCAACAAATCATTGGTCACCCCACAAGCCACAAACACTTTGTTTTGCTTGTTTATTTCTGTATCATCACAACTAACCGTATGAATAACTGGTCCATGGCTGTTGTCAAGTATCTTGAATATTATATCACAATTAATCACTTTTTATTTGACATGTTTGGGCTCGTATTGTTGGAAACAACAACAACAAGAAAGAATGTAAATAAACAAAACTGACTTGGATGGAAGCGGCGGCGATACAGCGATTCGTCGGATTTCCTCGAATTGAGCCGGCGGCGGGATCGGCGATGGACACTCGGGTACTAATGTGTCCGAAGTCACCACGACTCGGTTTACAGGCGCGTCCGGGCTGAAATACATGAAAATCAATTGTGTTATTAGTTTAGCTAGAAGCTAGAATATGATTATGAAGAAATAAATCCCTCTCATGGATTATCTATCCACTAAATCGGATTAATATAAACACTTTTTATACTAGAATATGTGTATTTTTTGCACACCAAATGAAACTGATGATTTTTTAATGTTTAAACGCATTACACCAGAAAGTTGAAAACCAAATTTCACGCACGCCAACTGGTATGATAATAAAATGAGCTCAGTAAATATGCTCAATCTTAAGTTTTTGGAAAGATAATAAGATTATTATATAGTTTAGGACAAGTCTAGTTAAATTATGGTGAAATATGTTTTGTTAAAAAGATGTAAATTTTGTCAGACGCGCTTAAAAATCGGAAAATCGTAATTTCCCGTTGACGTGTTTCACGTAAATTTTGTTATTATCTAGCAAATGATCTCTATTGCTTTAAATTTTGACGAATATTAGATATAGGCGATCTTTCTGATCTCCTGATTTAAAGAATTCAAATTGGCTAATAAAATATTGTACAAATAAAGGATCTGTTTTTAATAACCACCGCCAAGAAAACGTTGCCGCGACGCTATATTAGCACGCAAACCGAAAATGACGATTAATAATTTTGCAAAACGTGCTGAAATTTAATTATTATTGTTTTTCGATAGTTCAGGTTTTTAACTAGAGAAGATTTACGCGAAAACAAATTGTATGGTTATAAAATGAGTTCAAGTAAACATTCTCAAATCTAACTTTTCGGCAAGATATTAATATTTTTTGGACATTTTAAGATCAACTTGTCTAAATTTTAAATAACAGCTTTTTCTAGAAAGTCCGTAAAAAAACTTTAACACACACACTTCACCCCAACTTGTACGTTAATAGACCTTAAAATATACATTTACACGCCAATTGGAAATTACAATTTTCCGATTTTTAAGCGTTTCTGAAAATTGCTACGCGCTCCTCAATAAAACATTGTTTACGACTAATTAATTAGACGTTCCTTAAACTATCTAAAAATATTAGAAACTAACTAGACTAACTAAAAAAGTCCGTAAAAATCTTTAACACACACACTTCACCCCAACTTGTATGGTAATAGAATGAGCTCAGCAAACGTGCTCAAATATTACTTTTTAGGAAGATTTTAATATTTTTAGATAGTTTAAGACAAGCTTAGTTGAAGTGTCGTAATTAATGTTTTATTGAAAAGACGTAACAATTTTCAGACACACTTAAAAATCGGAAAGTTTAGTTCAAGATAGTTCAAGACAAGCTTAATTAAATTATAGTACAAACTTTTTCCTTATAACAACATAAAAATTTCTACAAACGTTTAAAAATTTTATAGGGAATTGAACTCCCAGTAAAACATTTCCCTATTCCCCGATTCTTGCAATCGGCCACTGAAGATGTATAATTTTAGAGAATTGAATCGCATTATACTAAATTCCACGTGGATTTTTCCGAATAATTGCATGTGAAATACTTCAAACATTTCACACAATATCTAATTTAATAGATAAGTTAAGATTTTCAATCAAAAAATAAGAATCTACCACAGGCAAACAGAGAACGACACTTTTGAGTACATGGGATTGGTCGGTTTACCGATCAAAAATGAAGATATAGGTAATCGACAGCTAATTGTCATTCAATAATATAACTTTAAATGTTAATGATATAATAATTGCAACGAAAAAAAACTCAAACATAAGAAAAAGTACAACCGAAGTGCATCACTCTCTCCGTCGGTTTCACCTCGGTCTCTAGAAAGACCGGTAAAATGTCGGTAAACCTGTCGTCCACCGGAAATTCTTAAAAAAAAACATTCACGTTGAAACTAATGGGTGGTTTTACATCGGTTTGACAGCGCTTTGGTATCGGTTTCACTAGAACACTGCGGAGGTTATATAAGGATATGAAATTAGCACGTAGCACTATTGAAAAGCCTACTGTATTTAGTGCAGACCAGAGATGGGCGGAATTCAGGACTCTGTTCCATTCCGGATTCCGAAATTTGGATTTTAATTCCGATTTTCGAAAATTCGTGGTTCTTTTGATTTTTATAAGAAAACTAAATTTCAAATGATCTTAAAAGAATATAACCAGCCCGGAAGTTGAGTTCGTATAGATGGGCGGAATTCCGGATTCCTTTTCTTCAAATGCACTCGAACCTGTATGGTAAGAGAATGAGATCAGTAAGAATGCTCAAATATTATTGTTTAGAAAAATTTTAATGTTTTTAGATAGTTTAAGACAAGCTTAATTAAATTGTAGTAAAAACGTTTTTGTTATAAAGACGTACAAATTTCCACACACGTGTAAAAATCGCAAAATCGCTATTTCGATTTGGCGTGCAAATCTTATTACGAATTCCAAAACTAAATTCACTATTCATTTAAACGTTAACAGCAAATGAGGGCGGAATTCCGGATTCAGGATTCCAAAATGAAAAAAGGCCATTCCGCCCATTTCCGGTTGAAACTGTTCTCAGATAAGCAAAGGCGCTCCACTGCCACAATCACTGCGTATCTTGCAAAAAAAGTGTGGGCAAATTGCAAAACCACGTCCTTCACATTTTATTTAAATTCTTTGTTATTGTAATAATTCTAAAATCGTATTTGAACCTTAAAACAAATAAAACACCATTAATCAACAATTCTAAACAATTATAAAAAATAAATTCGAAGAATTTATGATTTTAGAATGTGAAAAATTTCAATTAAAAGTGAAGGGCGTCGTTTTGCAATTTGTGCACACCTTTTTTGCAAAACGCAAAGTGGAGTGCAAAGGTAAAACCGAAGTTTTCACGTGATAATTTGAAAAGTATTTTCTCTGCTTCTGTATTATATTACAACAAAAATAAAAACAAATAGTTAAGAATATTCCAAAGAAAACAATATCCACATGACTGACTTAATGCGAGAAACTTAAAACGTGAGAATGCCCACGTTCTCCCATCAACCGTACTTGACTAGACTAAGACACCAATTAATATTAAATGAGCATGAATACTTAAAGGAAGAATAAAAGAGTACAACAAAAGGGCTCAATTGTGCTCGACTCGCCTCGGCTTCTCGTTCGATTGTTTTATTTTTTAATCAAATGAGTGCCAAATTGAAAAAGAGCTGTGCCGAGCCATAATGATGAAGGAGTCGGCAGAATGTGCAGTCAGTCGCCATTTTATTGTCATCGCGGATAAAGCGCATCGCCAGAAAATAATTAGATGAGCGACGAGAGCCACAGCCGGACAGCCATAACAAATTCCTAATGAATCACATCCTACTATTATGGTCAGCAATGTTTTTGGGGTTATTTTTTATTTAGCTTCCAAGCATTTGTCATTGTCAAGAAGGAATTGTTCCCAACAACCATAATAAAGTGATTCAGAGAGTTCAGAAATCCTCTTAAAATAGGTACACAAATTATTCGTGAAAAGTTGCACTCATCGGAAAAGGGAAATTTGAGATGACCCATATGTTCAATATTCCTTAATTAAGTCGTTGTTCGCAACAGTCAATTGTTTTCTGGTTTCTTTGTTGGCGAATTTCCACCGGAAACCGCACAGATGGATGTGGAAGAAAACAAACAAAAAGACCGATTGGTTGGAATTGGCAGCCAATTATACGTTTTCAGGTCAAATGCACTTTCTAAAGTATTATCTGACAGATAGGAGAGTTATATTGATTTTAAGCTAAACAATCGGAAGTTGGAAATGTCTACACTTTTCAAAAAGTTTCCCGAGCTCAAACACGATGTGGGGAATAAACAATGATAATAAGAATTCAATGATGGTTATGAAGCCTAAATGGGCTAAACAACCAGAAGCTGGATATTTCTAATTTGACACAATTTTCAAAAAGTCTCCCATCTGCACGTCAATTGAATTTGTAAATACAACAGCTCAAAAAACCATTTCAAATTTGTTGTGGTGTTTAATTGCGGCTCGACCAGGATGGCATTGCGCGTGGTCATTTTAAAGTGCCGCCAATACCTCTGCACATCTAACTTAGCGCGCGCATTTAGCCCATTCAAAAATTTCAGACAGTCTGTTGTGTTATTCTAATTGTTGTTTCCGTTTTTACCTCATCACCTAGCCCCGTTGCCGCAATCTCCCCCACATACTTTATTGTAATTTATTTAATTGTTATTATTAATAAAATATTATTAATACATAACAAAATTAAAATAATTAACTAGATTTTTAGAGAATTGCAGGCAAAACTGAATCAGTTACGCACGCCAATTGGAATTGTAAAAATGAAAGTTCAAATAACTTGCTTTTCCTTAATGTTTCAGAAGTTTTTGGTAATTTTACGATAAATTAAGGTATATCTGTTATCTTCACGTAAATACCATATTTAAAAGTTTACGTGAAAATTTAGAGGAAGCATTTAAAAATAGGGAAAATGATATTTTCAATTGGCGTGAGTTACGTTATAAAAATTTTAGAATTAACACGTTACAATTTATAATACTCAATTGCACTCCAGGACAAAACGTGTAGAAATACCCATTTGTAGGCGGAGGCAAGAAGGATACTAGAAGGATAAAATTTATAAAATCAAGGCACTCTTTTTGCCAAAATGCAAGCCTTCTTAGCTCCACCTTAAATTTGTTTTCAAACTTGGGAAATAGCATTCTATTGTCTCGTCCTGAAGTGCAATTGAATATAGTAAAATCAACCATTTTCTCATGGCGGGCGTCTCAGCTCACACATAATGTGGTTTGAGGATGAAATTGTTATTTGAAAAAGGTAATAATAATTCAATGATGATTATGAAGTGATATTAAAAATCGGATGTAAAAATCGTCAGACTGTGAATGTGCGACCGGTGAACGCGCATCATCCAGCATTCTATTGCGGATGACAGATATTTTTAATCTTTAATTTTTATTCTTAATAAAATGTCCTTAATTAATTTCAGAGAAATTTTAATAGAAGTTGAGGAGTAATACATGATGAAACGGGAAATATGCGACGGCTCATGTGAAACATTAACGATTGTAATTAGATTGTAATAACAAATTAGAAATGAAATGATGATCAGTCCGCAATAATATATCGGATGCGCTTGTACATCCGCCGCACTGTCACGGCCTGACATTCCGTTTTTTCATATCACTCAGCCTAAATAGACTAAACAACCAGAAGCTGGATATTTCTATTTTGACACACTTTTCAAAAAGTTTCCTATCTGCACGTCAATTGAATTTGTAAATACAAGAGTTCAGAAAACTATTCAAAATTTTAAATTTTAAATAATTAACAAGGTTTTTAGATAGTTCAAGACAAAACTAAAACAGTTACGTGATAAAAATGATAGAATTAACACGTTAGAATTTATAATACTCAATTGAATATAGTAAAATCAACCATTTTCATTTGGCGTGCGTCTGAGCTCACAAGCAATGTGATTGGAGGATAAATTGTTTATTGAAAAAATGTAATAATAATTCAATGATGATTATAAAGTTTGAATAGGTTAAACAACCAGAAGCTTGATATTTTTATTTTGACACATTTTTCAAAAAGTTTCCAGCCTGCATGCCAATTGAATTTGTAAATACAAGAGCTCCGAAAACTATATTTTTGGCATTTTTAAGCGTGATTTTTGAACTTCCATCTAGTAGTAATAAATACGTTTTTACTCTTTTTTAATAAAATTGTCTTAAAATATCTAAAAACCTGTAAATTGTTCCAGAAAATTTACTTTAAAACCATTAGACGAGCTTGCATTTCTAAGAGAGCAGTTGGCGTGCTATTCAAAACTTAAAATTTAAAATAATTAACTAGATTTTTAGATAGTTTCAGACAAGACTGAAACAGTTACTTGACAAAAATGTTAGAACCAACAAGTTCACGCCAAATGAAAATGAACATTTTCTAATTTTTAAAGTGAGTATTATAATTTCTCACTAGGAAATTCCTGAATTCTTTTAACTTAAATGTTTTAGGCAAATTCTAAACTATATAAGATACTGTTTATCTAAATGAGTTATTTTACTATATTCCAGAATGTTTAAGAATGCATTCTTCCACCTTATTGCTTTCAATTCACGTGAAAACCTATAAAGACTTGACAAAAAAACAACAAAATAAAACCAACGAAAAAAATGTTTCAAAAATATGAAGAGCAACCAAGAACGACACAAAGAAATGCGAGGGAGATGAGGATTAAAACGAAATGAGCCTCGAAATGTCTCCCCCCTCCCCCCTTCGATGAGCTGCAGGGCAGGCTTCTGGCTTAAAGAGACGTAGGGCTGCAGAACAACAAAATGTCGTTCGTTTAGCACCCAAATCGCCCCCCACGTTGCTTTCATGTGTCCTTGCTCGAACAAACAAACAACAACATAAAAGGTTTCATCGACTGCGTCGCAATTTGTGATAAACTATTCAGATAGTTGCAGAATATATCGACTGACTCATTTTGAGTGCAATGCTCCAATTGTCCGTCAAAATTTTGCGAGCCATTGCTTTGCCACTATTGGGATTTGAATCCACTAGATTTGCAAAATTTTGACAAGGAATGTCAGTATTCTAGACGCAGGTAGTCATGGCGAAAATTGTGTGGAATAACGAAATACGTGCAATAACGTGAAGAAGGCTTCTTTTAGGATATGCGGCATATAGTCAAGCCAGTCTGTCATCAATTTAAAACCATAATAGCGTTTCATCATCTGTCCCGTCAATGTCTCATTATTCTCACCGGTCGGTGGTCACCTGCTGTCATCCGGTTGTCACCGAAAAAAGCGATTGTGCGAGATTATAAATGGAGAACAATTTGGATTCCATGAATGAGGATGAAAAAAATAAAACACATTTTTCAGAGACGGCTCAGAGCCATGCTCTCGACCAGAGATGTCGGTTTCGTTTTTCGTTTTCGTTTTTTCGATACCGCTTTCGTTTTTTCGTTTCGTTTAAACGAAACTTTCGTTTTCGTTTTCGTTTAAACGAAAGCAGAAAACGAAAACGAAACGAAAAACGAATTGAGCTTCGGTTCCGAACGGAATGACGTTAAAGTGTCCTAAAGATACGGTAGCCACTTCTGCCAACGCAGTTTTCCCGCGAAAATTAAATATTGCGCTCATCTCGTTCACACTGAACTCAGAATGCAAGGAACTTCCCGCCAAAAAAGCTGTTTGTTCTGAATGCCGCGAATATGGATGTTGATCAGTTGACGGATTTGGCAGAGGTTCTAAGCTTTTTTGAAGAAATCACACTGATGGCTGAAGGACGCCAATCGTTTGCATCTCTGATACCGTTCTTACTGCGCCGCAACTGTACCATCTCTACAAGGCGAAAAGCCCTCAAGGCGAAAATCTGTTATGTCACCGTGTTATAAACAAAAAAATTCGTTTTCGTTTTGTCGTTTCGTTTCCGTTTTCGTTTTTGTCGTTTCGTTTCCGTTTTCGTTAAAACGAAACTTTCGTTTTCGGATGAATGTTCACGTCTTATTTGAATGCACAGTTAATGAATTAAGCTTGTCTTCAAAAAAAGTTCTTCCTTATTTAGAGTCCGTGTCTTCTTTTACAATTTTAAAAATACCAGAAAAAGAAAGTAGAAAAGTCTCACAATGTAATCTCTCAGATATTTAAGTTGGAGAATAAGTCAATAGCGCTTTATGTAGTCACAAGTTGTAAGCTTTTTTTTTAGCTACGAGCGGCTCATTTGATAAATTAGTATCCCCTGTTATCCCCCTGTAAAATTTTTGTAAGGAATGGCGGCTTTTGGGCGTTACCGTTATCCTACAGAATTTTTTCTAAATTTGCTCATTTATAGTTTCGAATACGGGCTTTCTCGTGGTGTACTTCGTTTTCTGCACAAATTTCTAGAAGTCGAGAAAATTCCATCTGAAAATATGCTTCCACTTCCCCTCCCTTTCCTTTATGCATTCTCTACTGTGGGAAAGTACCGCATAACATATGGAGGAAGTTCCCTGTAAGAGTTTTGTAAGGAATGGCGGCTTTTGGGCGTTACCGTTATCCTACACCCCTAGTTCAGGTTCCCACCGTTCAATGAGCCAAAGGGGGATATTCGTAGTAATAATGCCTGTGCCCGGGGGCTGACCTGTCAGCAGAGTGACAAACTCATTTCCCTTTCCTAATCATTCTCTCCAAACTCGGATAGTCCGTCATCGTCAGAGGTGATTGGACTAATCTTTGTGTATGCCACAATAGTCTCGTCACAATATTAAAATGGACCTTATGAAGTATTGAAAACACGCCAAGTGAAATCGGAAAACTCCGAAACCCGTAGAGCTGCTCTAACCTAATATTATGGCAAGAAAATAAGGTTTACAGATTTTTCGCATTACAATAATAACATCTAGCCAAATTATGACTATAATTTGTATGGGAGAATATATAATACGCTCTTAAAGATAATAAAATCCCAATTTTCATTTGGCATGGTTCAATTTCTAGAAGTCGAGAAAATTCCATCTGAAAATATGCTTCCACTTTCCCCTCCCTTTCCTCTATGCATTCTCTACTGTGGGAAAGTACTGCATAACATATGGAGGAAGTTCCCTGTAAGAGTTTTGTAAGGAATGGCGGCTTTTGGGCGTTACCGTTATCCTACACCCCTAGTTCAGGTTCCCACCGTTCAAAGAACCAAAGGGGATAACCGTAGTAACAGTGCCTGCGCCCGGGGGCTGACCTGTCAGCAGAGTGACAAACTCATTTCCCTTTCCTAATCATTCTCTCCTAACTCGGATAGTCCGTCATCGTCAGAGGTGATTGGACTAATCTTTGAGTATGCAGGCTCGCCATAATTTTCATTGGGGAAGAAATTCGTAGCGTTTCAATGTTATCATTTTACAATTCACGTAATAATTTAGACGTCGAAAAAACATTGGTGAATAAATTCGTAGCGTTTTTTTTTTAAATATAGCCACTAGCATTTGGGCTCCAAGCGGTTCACGAGATAACTTTCAAGGCAAGTGTTTTATGTCCCCATCTCAGATTTTAATAAAAATTTGCAGATAGATTCCCTATGATCCAAAATTGAATACTAATCTGTGCTGGGGAATAAGTGTTGTCCTACAGTAATATGCGAAACAGCTGGATAGTGGGGGTGTCGCAAACTTTTGGCCACCAGTGTATTCGTAGTGTTTATATTTTTTAAAATGCACTTTTTTATATATTAGCACTCCACTGCCACGATCACTATCTATCTTGCATAAAAGTGTGGACAAATTGCAAAATCACGCTCTTCACATTTTATTTAAATTCTTTGTTTTTTTTTAAGAATTCTAATATCGTTTTTGAACCTTAAAACAAATTAAACACTATTAATCAATAATTCTAAGGGATTCTAAAAACAAATTGAATCAAATTCGAAGAAGTTACGATTTTAAAAATATAAAGAATTTAAATAATAAGTGAAGGGTGTGGTTTTGCAATTTTTCCACACCTTTTTTGCAAGGCACGTAGTAGTCGTGGCAGTGGAGTGTATTAGATTTTTAATTGATCATTTATTATCAAAATATAAGAAATTGAAAATCCAATTCCAACATTTTTGAATTATTTTCAATGGTCTCAAAGGGATCATGAAACAAATATTCAATTTATGTTAATAATTTCTCTGTTTTTCATTATATTTCTTCAAAATTTCTTAATCAAATCAGATTGATTACTTTTATTTTTTTATGAAAATAAAGTTGGAATTGTCAATTTCTTATATTTTGATAATACTTGTTTTGATGGATAAAATTTAACAAAATATTGCCCGGCTCAATTCTTTAACAATCAATAACAACAAAAAGTAAAGTTCAATGACATTAACAAACGAATGAATGATGGTTGGAAATATCTGAAACAGCTGTTGAGCAAAAAATCGAATAAAATCCATCATTTTCGCGATCACAATAAAAACAACAAATCTTCTATTGATTAATGTCTACAAGAATAAATATTCAGGATAGTGTTTGACTAGATGTTGTAAATTACAGCAGAGCGTGACAAATTTCCTGGAGATTTTAAAGTTTTTCTTGAAACTATTTTTAGAGTTTAAATTCGAATTATTTAAATATTTTCATGGTGAGCCCTTACGTTAAATATTTCGACAAGAATTTGAGATAATTGGATAAGGTACGACGAATTTAAGCAACTGACGTGACCATTCAAACCCTTATTTACACGTAGCAAATGAAAATTAACCTTTTTGCATAATTTAACAGCGTCTTATGATATTGTACGTCTAAATTAGAAGTCAAATTTATCAGATTTACTATAAACTATTTCAGAACATCAATATAATATTCTCTTAAAGAGGATTTATGAGCTTCTATTTTATAACTTCATTTTGGCGCGCAAGATGCAAGTTTCATTTAAATTGACGTAGATTTTCTTTCTGCCTAGAACAAATAAGGAGAAAATAATAAATTTGCGCTGAAAGTTACACGTAAAAATAGACTTTTTGCGACATACTCGACCTATAGAAAATCGATACCTAATACGTGACTGGATGTTCAACGAAATATTCAACGTAGGAACAATTTCTGAACCTCGGGAAGGCGTCTTACGGACGCGCAAGCATGAATACTAGGAGCACGCAAATTGAAAGTTATGATTTTTGACTATTTAAACGTGGGTAATGAAGAATCACGTGAATATTTCTGATTTATGTTGACGAAAAATGATTCAATCTGTCTAAAATTCTCTCTAAATTATAAAATGGTTATGAAAATTAGGCTTCTAACATCTTTCAATATTTATCGTTTCAATTGGCGTGCTCTAGATATGCTTCGCAAGGCTAGGGAAACCTAGCCTTTCCGTCGAAAATTCGGCCATCAAATTCTATGAAAATTTAAATATCTAGGAAATCAACTTGCGCGTCCAGTAGACGTCTTCTGAGACTTATAAGGACAATCTGTTTGGGGAATAAGTGGTTGTAGCCACCCGTAAGCGTCGATTTTACGCACTCTAATCCCGTTTTCCAGCTCTCACACAAACTTTCTAGAAAAGAATTAATTGAATTTTTGATATTTCCAGCGTGCCAAACTAATTAGAAAAAACAGGACTTTAGAATAGACACACGCCAAATGAAATGTTCGATTTTTTGAAACTTTGAGATCAAATGAGCTTACTCTAGGTGAATATAGCAGTTTTCTCTGTTGTCAAGCTTAAATGTATTTCAAAAACTATTACAATATATAAAGAATGTCAACGATAGATTTAATCTGGGTGGTCTAAAATTAGTCCCAAAATGCTTTTATAAAAGCACGCCAAATGTAAACAGTGATTCTCATAATTTTACACTGATTTTATAACTTTCACGTGAATTTTACAAAAATATTTTCTACGCCAGTTTGTCAGCCTTTTCTTAAACTTTCTAAAAATATTCAAATCTTCACAAAATATTAGCTTTGAGCATATTTTCTGAGCTCCTATTGGTGTGCTTATCAAAATATAAAATGCGCACCGCTACGGAACGTTGCACGTAAAAATCGTCGTATTGTTTTTTTTACGTGAATTTTGTAACTTTTTGCGTGATACTCGAAATATATAAAATTGATACTTGTTACCTGGCTGGATGTTTGCATACTGTCGTCAAATAAAATGTAATTCTTTAAGACAAAATCACGTCAAGAAAAATGTTTGATTTTTGAAAGATTGTTTAAATTATTATAAGTATTAGACTTTTGGGACAGGAGGTTTCCAGTTCAACAAATATATCGCTGGCACGCCAATTGGAAATAAGAAGATTTTCATTTTTACTCTTGCCTCAATAATTTTCACGTAAATAATCCCGACTGCACTCCGATTCCACGAAACCGCGCCGCATTGCAAAAGACTTCGCACCAATTGCAAACTCAACCTTTTAATTTATTTTCAATATTTTCAATATTTACAAATCACTTATATTGACGATGAAGACTCTTCTGGTCCATTAATTGAGGTACTAAGAATTTATTTTCATTAATTCATCTGAATTTCTGCAGACGTTAACTGATAAATACGTTAACTGATAAATAAATTATTGAAAATAAAAATATTAACTGTGTTTGCAATTGGTGCGAAGTCTGTTGTAATGCATGCGACTGATTTTCTGATTTTCGCGTAAATTTCCTAAAGATGTTCAAAATTATGTTTTAAGTATAATATTTTTCAAAAATGATAGTATTAAGCGATTCAACTGAGTTCCTCTTTTTCTCATTTCAATTGGCGTGTATAATTAACCTGGGTGGTCTTAAATGGACCCAGTTGACGTTCTAAAAATTAATAAACAAATTCAAAATTAAATCGAAGCCATTGTTTCTTTTGTGATCGGCAAGCCATTTCAGCTTTTTCTTGTTTTTTTCAGAATAATAAATATTTGTTGTGTTCAAATTGAAATGAAAATTTAATAATAAATTCATTGAAAAATGTTGATTTTTCTTTTCCTTTGTTTTAAATTCAATTTTTACAAAGTTTTTAGCTGAAATAGTAGATCAATATACACTAGCTGACAAAAGTTTTGTCACAAATGTTTTTTCGGGTTTAACTTTTTTGTGACTTGACCAAATTGGCTGATTTTTTGATATTTTATGTGAATCAGTGTTTAAAATGTTATAGTAGCAAAATTTGGTTTAAATTACCCTGGCAATTTCGGTACCACGCATTCCGTTTTCCCTCATATTGATAACAACTTGCCGGGTGGCAATTGGAGTTTCTTTACGTGGAGTCATCTCTAAAATGTTGCCAATTACTGCTATTTTCAATAAATTATGAAAAAAATATAATTGAACTTTAAAAATTATTAAAAAATGCAGTGCAAGAAAAGTGCGTAATATCTTTGAGCTACGCGTTTTACGATAAACGCTTGTCACTGTAAAACGGATCATCGTAATCACAAGCGGGAATTTGTAAAATATTCTACAACCATATGAATCTATCATATCAAAAAATCAGCCAATTTGGTCAAGTCACAAAAAAGTTAAACCCGAAAAACATTTGTGACAAAACTTTTGTCAGCTAGTGTAGTAGAATAGATTTTGAAATTATAAAATTTAATATTAAATTTGAATTGTAAAATGGTTTTAAGACTGAAAATACAATCCAACGACGATTTTTTTTTATTTTTCAAATTTTATTTCGTTAATAATTGCAATGCGACAAATAAAAAATTGCAAAATGGTACCTTTTTTGGTTGGAATTTCCGAAAAATAGTCGGAATACGGTATTTGGTTTATGCTAGCTAGGATACTAGAGTACGATTGATGTCTGCCATCCGCATATAGTAAAATTAATTTCTTATTAAAAGTCTTTAAACTTAACTGAATCATTTAACTTGATTTTCTGAGGATTTCATTAAGATATCTCTAGAACTTTGAAATTTAAGAAAATTTTCGATTTCAGTGACTATTCCTGTTTTTGCTAATTCAGAAATATTTTCCTTTCAACTAAATTATCAAAAATTAAATCTTAGCTGATTAAAAATCTCCCATCATGAAGAATCTTTTAATAAGCACTTCCTCTTCAATTATTTCCACTCGGCTCCAAAATTTGCCACTATTTTTGCTTGTAAAATAACAATTTAAAGTCAACAAAAAATAATAACGATTTCCCGCATTTTTCAATTGTTTGCTAAACATTCTCATTTTGCGTCAAAGTTCAAACAAAACAAAAAAGAATTTATTAAACACCTCTTTTCAGCTTCTTCTCATCTCTTGCTCTCTCATTTGTCATGTGTTATCCAGTCTTCAATGAAACAAAACCGCAACAAGGGAAAGATATAATATATAAAATAGAAATAAAATCATAATGGACATAATAGTTAAGAAGTATAAAGTAACATCTTTTAGGTAGACAGAGATACAAGATTTCAAGCTATTTTAAGACTTACTTTGTCATTAATGCCAATTGGATATTGCCTATTTGTTTTGTGCAGGTGTTTGGCAGCCGTATTAAATAGAAAATGAAGCAGCGTCAGTCAGGCAGGCAGCCCGACAAACGAGCGAGTGGGTGGAGCTGCTTAAGCTAGAGTCGATTGCGCGAGAGCACAAAAAACACTCACAGCCAGCCAGCTGATTAATGCCAGAGCTCGCTAGAACATGTTTCCCGTGGTTTCATCCGGAAAAAAGCGTACTTTTGATAAGATAAATAACATCACATAATTTTGGATCAAAAAGAAAATCGATTAAAATAATTATATTCTTCGCCAAAAACGATTACCACCGCAAAATGTGGCGCAATTTTTTAAATATTATTTTTTCCTTTAATTTTTATGATTATTTTCTTGTTTATGCTCTTTCTATACTGTTTTTGGTTAAATAAATTGAAGAATATGTTATAGATGTTGTTTAAATAGTGGAATAATTGTGGAAAATAATTAAAATCATAAAAATTAAATGAAAAAATAATATTTAAAAAACTGCGCCACACTTTTCGATGATAATCGCATTTGGCGACGACTATAAATTAATTAAATTTTGTGTAATTTTTTTCTTTAATTTAGAATTTCGAATAATTAAGAAAGATCCAGTAAATAAGCTTAAACTGCGGTGAGGAATATTTATTTTAAACTTCGCTAGAAACGCTTAATATTCGGGAAAAATGTGGAGTAGTGAACATGTTTTAAAATTTCACAAAAATAGAAAATGTCGTTTTCGTTTTTCGTTTTTGTTTTTGGACACCCCGTTTTCGTTTTTTCGTTTCGTTTAAACGAAATTTTCGTTTTCGTGTTCGTTTTCGTTTCGTTTAAACGAAAGCAGAAAACGAAAACGAAAGGAAAAACGAATTGAGGTTCGGTCCCGCACGGAATCACCGTAAAGTGTCCTAAAGACTTCTTCCAACGAAGTTTTCCCGCGAAAATTTCGTTGTTTTGCCGTTTTTAAACGTGTACAATGCGGACCGATATTTCCCAGCATTATCGGGAAAGTGACGAACCAGGCACGCTGGCTTGCAAACGACGAAGATCAAGAGACGTGTCAAGTCAACCGGCCGCTTCTTGAACCACAAGAAGCTCTGCGAGATGAAAATTGAAGCTAACGGAGAGCCTTCTTGCAAGAAGCAGCGTATTTTGGAGGGCTTCCCACTGAGGCCTGATGATTCAACCCGCTCGTCTGAAGCTCTGATGATTCATTCTGCAGGGAGCCAGTTGAAGCTTCATTTCCGCGTTCGTCTCCGCACTGGATGACCGAAGACAAGAATACGGCGACTGCGATCTCCTGCGCAAAGCTGCATTCTTCGATCCGCGCTTTGTTGGAAGATTTCGTTTTCGTTTTCGTTTTCGTTTTTGTCGTTTCATTTTCGTTTTCGTTTTTCGTTTCGCTTAAACGAAGATTTCGTTCGTTTCCCATCTCTGTTTCCCTGTATGCCCTGAAAATCAGAGATGGGCTGAATCCCGGATGCCGGATTCCGTCCATTTTTCCATTCCGGATTCCGAAATTACAAATTTTATTCCACATTCTGGATTCAAAATCTGGTATTGTTTTACATTTCTTTAAAGAATTATATCGACTTTTATCGTGTATTATTTTTTTAATGCTCCGATCCACGCCAAATGGAAATAAGCATTTTCTAATATATATAATTTATATTATAAGTTTTATATATTTTAAAATATATATTTATTCAGCAAGAATAATAGAAGACAGTCGATTAGACTAACGGGCTATTTATACGCTAATGCACTCCAGGACAAAACGCATCCAAAAACCCATTTGGACGCTGAGCCGCGAAGGCTACTAGAAGGATACAATTAATAAAATAAGCCTTCTTTGCTCCATTTTTAAATTGCATGCTTCAAATAATCTACCGTAACTCGTTTAAAATTTGAGTTACAGTAATAATAGTTGCATTTCCTAAAAGCTTGAAAAGTGCTTAATATTATGAATTTACCAAGTGATATATTTTTCACTTTTTAGAGAAATTTAGATGAAAAAATCGAATTTTTTGAAAACATATTATAACACACATTTTACCGTAATTCGCTTCAAAATTTGGTTAAAGAAACTACAGTTATAGTTTCTAAGAGCTAATAAAGTTCTCTACTTTGCTAACACAACAATAAATACATTTTATGATCAGATTATTGTATTACAAAAAAAACCATTTTGATCAAAATCAACGCGAACAAATAATCTACTGTAACTCGCTTCAAAATTGAGTTGCAGTAATTTCAGTTTTAAATTCTAAACGCTTATAAAGAAAACAATTTTACTAAAATGATAATAAATATATTTTATATTTTATTATCAGGTTGTTGTGTTACGGGCAAAAAAACTGATTTACATAAAATTCTCGGCTAACAAATAATCTACCGTAACTAGCTTCAAAATTGACTTACAGTAATGACAGTAATAAATGCAAAAATATAATAAAGTGTTCTATGTTATTAATATAACAAGAAAGTAATGTTATTATCAGATAATTGTGTTACCGACAATAAACTAATGTTGATCAAAATCTCCGTGAACAAATGATCTACCGTAACTCGCTTCAAAATTGAGTTACCGTAATAATAATGGCATTTTCTAAAAGCTTGTAAAGTATTTAATATTACAAATATAATAAATAGTACACTTTTCTTCTATTTAGAACATTTCTACGAGAAAAATCTAATTTTTAGAAAATGTATGATAACATAGATTCCACAGTAACTCGCTTCAAACCATAGGTACAGTAATGACAGTAAAAGATTCTAAGAGCTAAGAGAGTGCTCTATGTTATTAATATAACAATTAACATATTTTATAATCATGTTATTGTGTTAAAACTGTTTTTGATCAAAATCTCCGTGAACAAATTATCTACCGTAACTCGCTTCAAATTTTAGATACAGTAATGACAGTAATAGATTCTAGGAGGTAATGAAGTTCTCTATGTTTTTAATATAACAAAAATAAATTATGTTATCAGATTATTGTGTAACTGGCAAATAACCTGTGTTGATCACAATTCCCGCTAACAATTAATCTAAAGCACGCCAACTGGAATTAACGATTTTCCGATTTTTAAGCGTGTCTGAAAATTGTCACGTATTTTCCATAAAATATTTCTCACTACAATTCAACTAGGCTTTTCGTAAACTATCTAAAATTATTAATATCTTTCCCAAAAGTGCGATTTGAGCACGTTTATTGAGCTCATTTTATTATCCTACCAGTTGGCGTTCTACAGTAACTTCTTTCAAAATTAAAATACAGTGCATTCAAAGCATCAAACCGATATTTAGATTTTGCAATTTTCAAATATAAGTATATTCTATCTATAATGTATCACAATATATCATAACAGAGCTCTCATTTCTTACAATTTCAATAGAAAATTTGGCATTCTAAACTAGAAGGAAAACGGAAAAGTCAATTTTCAAACCAAAACTAGGCTAATATCAAAGGTTTCCCGCTCAAATTATTAGTTAAACACTTGGGGATTCAGTTTCAAAACCAGGCGAGATTCTATCGTCATAAAGAATTTAATGGCCATAACCCGTGACATCTCTATTTCAACCACCCTCAACAGATTCCCGACAATTGTTTCTTGGCAGGTGATAAAAACAGATAACAATAATGCACTTGTCCACTTTAAAAAATGACAACAAACAAACAAACAATAAAAAAAAATGATTCAAACATACTCGGTGAATGGCTGTCGTGCAATTATCGGCGTGCCATCGTCATCCTTCTCATAAACGAATGTATGATCATCGCCAAAGGAGACTCTGAAAATATACTGATTCTTTCTAATATATTTTTATTGATGCACACGCCAAATAAATTAATAATAGCAGAAGCGCATTTGGCAAATATTCAAAACGTCAAAAGTATTTTAAGGAAAGCCTGTCTCTACTTTCATTTGGCGTGCATGCATATTTCAATAATAGGCTTTTGACATTCTATAGCTTCCGCCGTTTTTTTTTAAATTTTGTTCAAATGATTATTTCAGATTTCGACGAATACGCGTAAAAATGAGAATTTTAGACGTGTCTAGAAAATTTGCAGTTACGAGTTTAAAAATTTTATTCGCATAATCTAGGAAAACTTGCCTTTAATCTGACTTTATTGCGGAAATTTTAGATTTCAGCGTCTTTTCTAATCAATCTATTGTGACGAAAGCCAAATTAAAATAATTATGGACTCGTCCCTGTCATAATACATTTTGACATAATGATACTAAGTTTCAGTCCCGTTCAGTTCTCGGTTCCAGCTCCATATACCCTTTTATTGTCCTTATGATTTTATGGAAATAGCAGTGATAGGAGAGGCCCCGTTTTTTGGAATTCCGGGCGGGCGGGTCCTTAAAAAATTGAAAATTTCAAAACCCGGGTCCCGGAACCGGGACTTCCCCTTTTCTCTACCCGGGACACGGGATCGGGACAACCTTTTTTTTTAGAAAAATACCCGGGTTGGGGGGTGGGGACCGGGGGGAGTCCCTCCCATCACTGGTAAATAGCACCGTAAATAGTAATCTTGGCGTGCACTTAGAAAATAAATTTCCTACTACTTGTTCCTACCACGTGATATAATTTGATTTTCCTTGTCAGATAAGCTTAAAGTTGAGTAATTATGAGCAAAACAGGAAAACTATGGAAGGCCCGTTAACCGGCGTATGAATGGATTTACATCGGTTTTGCAAGTCACTCCACTGCCACGAAACAGTGTCACATTGCAAAAAGACCTCACAAACTCAACTGTTTAATTTATTATTTTTGTTTTCAATATTTTCAATATTTACAAGTCCACGCCAACTCGTATAGTAATAAAATGAGCTCCATAAACATGCTCAAATCTATTATTTTGTGAGGATATTTAGATTTTTACATAGCTTAATAAACACATTTCTAAATTGGCGTGAAGATTTCCTTGTAAGGAAGACGTCAAAAATGTGAGACACTCCTAAAAATTGGAAATTAGTCATTTTCTGTTGGCATGCAAGTCACTTATATTGACGATGAAGACTCTTCTGGTCCATTAATTGAGTTACTAAGAATTTATTTTCATTAATTCATCAGGATTTCTGCAGAATAAAACGTTAACTGATAAATAAAATATTGAAAATCAATATAATAAATTAAGGAAGCAATTAAAAATACGGTAAAAATAACTTTATTAATCAATTAACATAACTCTACAGCATAAGTAATGGTTATAGATATTAAGAGCTTAATTTAAAGCCTAAATTTTTTATGACGAAAAGAATTAGAAAAAAACGCGAACCACTGATAAACGCTGCCGGGGCTAGAAGTTCCATAGATTCAATTCAGACTTCACGTCACTACCACTCGGCCAACAAGGAACATTTAAACATTCAAATTAGATTGATGATTAGATGAGATCAATTACTATTCAAATTAAATCATTGGTCGTGTTTTTAGGACAAGATTTTGAACTTTCGCATTTTATTTTAAGCAATAACCAAAAAAACGCAAAGTTTGATTTTTAATTGCTTCCCAAATTAAAGGGTGGTGTTTGCAATGCGGCGCGGTTTCTCGGAATTTCTTGTCATGCATGTGTCTTGCTAATAGATAATTTTTTTTAGAAAAAATACCATAAAGTCTGTTAAAACGGCTTCTCATTATGGCATCCCTTCAAGAGGCCGTACTATTATTCAATGAATTTATCTATAATTTCGCTGCAAATTAATGAGAAAATGGCTTAACGGAATCTAAAGGAAGAAAGCTATGGACTCGCTTGGAGTAATGGTTGTGTAATTTTGGCTTAAATGCGTATAATTCGTTTGGGAAAAGAGACTGCGATTTGATTATTGGTCAAATCCGATGTACAGGAACGTTAATTTTCAATTTTAATTCAAAGGAATCTAAATAGTAGCAGACAGATTTTATAATTTTTTAGCCAACCATTGCTCGAATCGATTTTAAAAAATTCGGAAAACACGTGGATCAAAAAAAATAAAATTGAAAGAATTGGATTTTTAAATCAATTTTGGAATTAAAACAAAACATTTACGGTAGGCTTAAATGTTTCAACTTTTGTATACAGTAAACATATTTCTTCTCTCTTAGCCTGCTTCTGAATACTTAAAATCGTTGTTTTAAAGATTTTTTGGCAGTGGAGTGGCACCGGTTTGGAATATATTTCACTAGAAACCTGATAGCAACCGACGGGGTGATTTGTCAAAAAAAGAAACGTTTCTAGAAGAATCTTTAAAACTATCAGCCAGGGTTAGCAATTAAAATTGAATTTTAACCTTAATCACTCATCAATCGGTCAAAACGAAATTCCACCCTCAGTGTTTGTATTTTTCTCTGCGCGTTGCCTTTTCTGATGTGTTGCGTTTTGCGTGTGTTTTTCTATATTACTCTTCTACACTGCACTGCCACGAAGTATGAAGCATGTTGCAAAAGTTCACGCACCAATTGAATTTAAAAAAAAATGAAAACACGCCCTTCATTTATTAATTTCCATTATTTAAACTTTTTTAATTTTTTTGGTTCTAAAACATTTTGAGGAGCCTAAAACAAACTTAATACAATTAATAAATTATTATAAACGATTCTAAGCAAGAAATTACATAAAATTTAATAAAGATACGCTGTAATTAAAATTGTTTAAATACTGGAAATTAATAAATGAAGGGCGTGTTTTCATTTTTTAACAATTCAATTGGTGCGTGAACTTTTGCAACATGCTGCATACTTCGTGGCAGTGCAGTGCTTCTACAATATACGATAATTTATTTCAACAAATATAATTTAAAATAAATTACGCGCAGACAACGATACATAAAATGAAGAGAGATAGCGTTTTTCGTGGTTTTTTGACCGGAGAGCATTAATATACGAAAGTCCATTAATTGTTTCCTTTTTTGTAATTTACAGTTTGAAATGAATCTTCTTTTAATTGATAAATAATCAACTTGTCGTGCATTTGAGAGATAATCTATTATCGTAGTACATAATTTAAAACAGAAAATTTCGCGCCTTTCTTGTTCTCAAATTCTCATTATTGGTGTTGCCTCGAAGATGATTTGTGTCCCTTTGATGTCTCGTTGAAAATACAATATAAAAACTTCAACAGCAACCACAACAATATTTTCCCTCACTTGTTTCGATTTTCATTTTCCACGCCAACCATATTATTCATTATTTAATCCTTCTTCCATATTTGAGGGATTACATTGAAAATTAAGGTCACAATTTGATTTTAGCCTTGAAGAACAACAATTGAATTCCAACTTGCAAAATGAGAAATTTCAAGTAATCAAGGTGAATGATCGAAAGATCATTAAATGCACCTTGGTCATGTTCTGGTGAATTTAAGAAGATGACAACAGAAGCAATAAAAAAACATATTTTTGTGAATATTTAGTTGATATAGTGATTTACCGATTTTAAGAGTGTCTTAAAGTTTTGACGGCCTTTCTAGAAAAGACTGTTCTCGACAATTTAGTAAAGTTATTCTTAAACTATCTATAAGATTAATATCTCTCCTCAAAGTTAGATTTGAGCACGTTAACTGAACTCATTTTATGGCAATACTAGGTGGCGTGTTAGCATACATTGGTCATTGCCAGGGATATTTAAATCATTAAACTTCTCCTGTATTACCAAAAAAATAGTTTTTTTTTCGAATTAATGGCCGCGAACACCAGAACTTTTTCGTGGCAATGTATATTTTTTCCAAACGTAAGCAAGTTTTATTGATTTCCATGTGCTCAACATTCACGTGGAGTACTGTAATACAATCTTTAATAGTTAGAAATTGAAATTTGACGGCTTTAATGAAAGAAGTTCAACATTGGAAATACTCAAAAGAGCTTGCATTTCTATGAGTGAAGTTCCCGTGGAGTAGTGTAATAAAGCAACGCCGATTGTAACGCTAAGAACATGAGCTCAGAAAACGTTCTCAAATATAATATTTTGTGAAGATTTTAATATTTTTCAGTAGATTAAGAAAAACCTAACAAAATGATGTTATCTAGATTTTTTCGAAGTACACGTGCACGTCAACATCTACGGTAATTCACGAAAAAAATTATACGCAGTGTTGTGTGTAATATTTATTGCTGAGGACATTTTACTAGTGCACACAAAAATTGTCCTGCACTGGAGGGTTTAAGTGGGTTAAAAACGGTTAAAAGTTGCCAACCTCAAAATTCCTGTAGAAAACAATTTCTGTGTGCACCGACCGCATCTGATATTTTTATATGCGAATTTTAAATTCACTCGTTTTTCTGAGCTACTGTATTTACAATTTAAATTAGCGTAGGTCCATGGAAATAACTTTTTTTTGTCGTTTTTAACTACAATTTAAATTTAATTTAATTATCAATGCCGTGACGAGTTGTCCACCTTGATTCTATTGAGCTTCTGCGCCGATTTTCCGATTCCTAAACGTGTCTGAAAATGTTTACTTCTTCTCAATAAAACATTGATTACGAAAATTTAACTGGGCTTGTCTTAGACTATCTAAAAATATCAATATCTTTCCAAAAATTAGATTTGAGCACGTTTACTGAGCTTTCATTGACTGTTACAGTCTGGCTTGTTAGTCTGGAATGTTGTTGCTCGTCTTTATAACTTCAAACTTAGGAAATTAAACATTTATGAAATTAATAACAAGCATACAATAACAAAATTAACATAACAATAATGTAAATTAATTAAATTTTGCCTAAATTTGAGTGCCGTTGCATCATCGGACGCCGCGCCTCTCGCTAGAGCGCGCTTGGGTCGGGATCTCCGACAGAGCTCATTTCATTACCATACCAGGTTGCGCGTAAAACTGCTCAAATCTAGCAAGTACCCGTGAACGCCAACTTCTTTGGAAATTGAATGAGCTCAGTAAACGTTCTCAAATTGTACTTTTCGGTAAGATATTAATATTTTTAGGTAGTTTAAGGCAAGCATAGTTAAATGGCCGTTATCAATGTTTTATTGAGAAGAAGTACAACTTTTCAGACACGTTTAGAAATCGGAAAATCGGCACAGAAGCTCAACAGAATCAAGGTGGACAACTCGTCATGGCATTGATAATTAAATTAAAGTTAAATTGTAGTTAAAAAGACGCAAAAATTTTCAGAAACGCTTGAAAATCGAAAAAAAACATCATTTTCATTTTGCGTGCAAAACATTTGTAAATCAGAAATTGGATGGAACTATTATAGATTTTCTAGACTGTATCAAATTTTTTGACGATGCATTGCAAACCTCTGCGCGACGAAACAATGATAGGTGTCTTTTCTGTCTCTCGAAATATAATTGTCTTGGTTCACAATGCGTCGTCAAGAAATTTGATATAATTTAAATCATTTTATACCACGGTATCTACCGTTTACCATTTTATACCGCGGTTACACACCAATTTGAAGGCTTATAAAACAAGCTCAGAAAACTTGCTCAAATCTTATATTTTGTGAAAATTTTTATATTTTTAAAGAGCTTAAGAAAAATCTGACAACTTTGGGGTGAATAATAACTGTGTAAAGTACACGTGAAAGTTATAATACACGCGTAAAAATAAGAAAATCCTAGTTTCGATTTGGCGTGTATAGCTGACAAAAGTTTTGTCACAAATGTTTTTTCGGGTTTAACTTTTTGTGACTTGTCCAAATTGGCTGATTTTTTGATATGATAGATTCATATGGTTGTAGATTATTTTACAAATTCCAGCTTGTGATTACGATGATCCGTTTTACAGTGACAAGCGTTTATCGTAAAACGCGTAGCTCAAAGATATTATGCACTTTCCTTGCACTGCATTTTTTAATAATTTTTAAAGTTCAATTATATTTTTTCATAATTTATTGAAAATAGCAGTAATTGGCAACATTTTAGAGATGAGTCCACGTAAAGAAACTTCAATTGCCACTCGGCAAGCTGTTATCAATATGAGGGAAAACGGAATGCGTGGTACCGAAATTGCCATGGTAATTTAAACCAAATTTTGCTACTATAACATTTTAAACACTGATTCACATAAAATATCAAAAAATCAGCCAATTTGGTCAAGTCACAAAAAAGTTAAACCCGAAAAAACATTTGTGACAAAACTTTTGTCAGCTAGTGTATAATTGTCTTGATTCGCAATGCGTCGTCAAGAAATGTGATATAATTTAAATCATTTTATACTGTATTACTGTGAATTTAACAAAAAAAAATCATAATACAATATGAACCCTAAAACAGTTGGAAAAACAAAACGAGTAACTCAACTGTTTTCGCTTGGGCTGCCCAATTCCAAGAACTTTGAGCAAGCTTTTCATCGCCGGAATAAAATAGCACGATTCCTATCAAAAATGGCAACAATATTGAGGATGAAAGTCACCCAATAATCAATAATCGAATGAGAGGGAAAATGAATTTTAAATTGCGCGACAAATGATGACGACAATCGCCCTCTAAACAATTCTACCGCCAACAGTTATTGTTGTTGTTGTTTATGCAGCCTTGAAAATGTGAATAATGTTCGCGCACCCCATATATGTCCGATCATCTTCCGAATGATCTCGTCTCGCCTTTTTGCTTGTTTGTTGGTTTGGTAAACAAATATTATTATTATTTCAACTGGAATTTATTGGCACTAATTATCAAACCATTAATGATCAGTCGCGTTTCATTGCAATTGTGTAATAAATTGATCAATTTTCAACAAAAAATTACTGACATTTCGCTGTTACCCATTATTTATGATTTATTCGATTTTCGTTGCCGTATAATTATAATGCGTAAAATACATTGGTGGACTATATTAATTATTATTTGTGCTATTATGGGGCGTCAATTATAGAATGCGTTCAACTAAAAAATGTCATATAAGGGCACGTTATTGTAAACTGTTAAATTAGTGTCAGAATTTACATAAAATTTATTTTCAATTAAGAAAAATGTTTTCTTTAAGGACGCACACAAAATGGGAATAACGATTTTGTGATTTTTAAACGTACGTGTACGTGTATGGAAATTTATGAAAAAACATTTTTTACGAGATATTAACTAGGCTTGTCTTAAACTATCTAAAAATATTAATATCTTTTCAGAAAGTTAGATTTGAGGACGTTTCCTGGACCCATTTCAGAACCATACAATTTGTCGTGAAAATTAATAATTTTTATTACATTTAATTATTACATTTATTACATAAACATTTAATTTTTAGGATTATAATTATTTTCCACAATTATTCCACTATTAAAACAACATCTATAACATATTCTTCAATTTATTTAAGCAAAAACAGTGTAGAACGAGCATAAACAAGAAAATAATCATAAAAATTAAATGAAAAAATAATATTTAAAAAGTGCGCCACATTTTGCGGTGGTAACCGCATTCGGCAACGACTATATAATCAATTACACATAAAATTTTGTTATTATAATTAGTATTGATGTAACAACCAATTTAGTAAGAGAAAAGAAAATGCAACAAAAATTTGATGAAAAAAGAAAATCGAAATAATAAACAAATGCCAAATTAAATCTACACCTGTCTCAAGCGAGACCATTTTATTATTCGCAATACTCCTTTAAATCGACTTTCAATAACCTACACCACGACAATAAAAAAATGTTGTAAATGAATTATAAATTTCGATAATATTTTAATGTATCAAAGATGAGATTTCAATTGATTTTCAAATCCGCTGGGCGATAAATTAATAAAGTTTAATGAGTCAAGTTTGAAGTAAAATCGGAAAGCCCTAAACAACTACTCAACTACAAATATCATCTTAATATCTATTGCATTCTTCACTTCAAAAAACATTTTCTGGTTTTAATAAAAATGAGAACACAAAATGTTCTATAATAAAATAAAATGGCGTTCACAAATTGTGTGCTCGGTTGCAAACTGTGCGCGGTTTTGTTGCGTCATTTATACACTAGCTGACAAAAGTTTTGTCACAAATGTTTTTTCGGGGTTAACTTTATCGTGACTTGACCAAATTGGCTGATTTTTTGCTATGATAGATTCATATGGTTGTAGATTATTTTACAAATTTCCGCTTGTGATTACGATGATCTGTTTTACAGTGACAAGCGTTTATCGTAAAACGCATAGCTCAAAGATATTACGCACTTTTCTTGCACTGCATTTTTAAATAATTTTTTAAAGTTCAATTATATTTTTTTCATAATTTATTGAAAATAGCAGTAATTGGCAACATTTTAGAGATGACTCCACGTAAAGAAACTCCATTTCCCCCCCGCAAGCTGTTTTCAATATGAGGGAAAACGGAATGCGTGGTACCGAAATTGCCATGGTAATTTAAGCCAAATTTTGCTACTATAACATTTTAAACACTGATTCACATAAAATATAAAAAATCAGCCAATTTGGTCAAGTCACAAAAAAGTTAAACCCGAAAAAACATTTGTGACAAAACTTTTGTCAGCTAGTGTAAGTGATACCGTACCACGCCAAATGAAAGTTAACATTTTGTCAATATTTAAATGTGTCTTACTTATTTACACTTATTATTTTCATTTAACTAGTCGTCATTTTTACAATTAACGTCTTAAAATATGGGATCTCCTATCCAAATATGCAATATGAGTATCTTTTCTGTGGCCCCGACTTGACCATTTCATTTGGTATGTCTTACTAGAATTAAAATATCATTTAAAATTTTCATAGGAAATTAACACGAACATTTTTTAATTATTTTCACGTCATATTAAAATAATTTTCTTACATCCCTCTATATAAAACATATTTTCTTACAATTAATTGACATTAAAGCTTCATAAAAGAGAAATTATTTACTATTACAGTTTAACTATCAAATCCTTGAAAAATCAATAAAACGAACCTTTTATCAACTCGATTCTCGAGTGGCGAAACTGGAGAAGGAGACGATATGGCAATTGATGTCATATCAAATTAAATAATTAGCAACCGATTCTTATTGAAACAACACCAATTTGTGATTATTTTCTGGAAATAAAAATTATTTCTTTAAAAAATAAATATAAAGAATTGAGAAAAAAGAAAACGAGAAATGAAACATTAAATGATCGCAATATGAAAGTGATTAATGATTAGACCCAAATGATTAGGGAGATTTGACAAGATGGAAAAAAGTGCAAAATGTTTACTCGAAGAAAAAATGAAATATCAAGGATGAATTGGAACTAGATAAGGTTTTTGTTTTTTTCTCAATGACGCTTAAATTTAAGTTTTAACCTCTATCACTTTCAAAAAAATCGACGATTCAATATTTTCAATAAAAACAGAAACAAAAAACATCTGAAAGCGATAAGAGAATGGAGCTGAAAACAATTTGTGGAATGAGCACATAAATACTTGGCAGTCAACAATTATTATTATTTTTATTTTTATTTGCTGGTTGGATGGCATGGCATGGCTTTCAGGTTAAACCGATTAAACAGAGAATTTTCAGATTTGTTTTATTTTTATTTTTTTTGATGGCAAAATAATAGGAGGAAAATAAAATGAAATAATGAGAGGGAGGTCTGTAGAATAATCTCAATGCGATGTAGTTGACAAATTTCTAGAATAATGATTTTAAACATTTCAAGTGGGTAAACAATATTCTCTACGAAATAGGAGAGTCAAAATGGCCCAGAAATTAAAAATCGAATTTGTTCGTCTAAGACTATGAGCCTTATGGAATCTTTTGTTGGAAATTTCAACAAATCTCTGTGTTTATTTTTCTGAAATCTTGTTAGAAAATTTAATCATCAGCTTGTTATCATTATTTTCTATTTTGAAAATTTTATAATAAATTGGCTGAGAAATATAATGACCTAGAAATTATAAATCTAATTTTCTCGGCCACTAGTCTTACAACCAAGAATTTTTGTAGAAAAATTCAATCAGTAGCTTATTATCATCAATATCTATCAATTTTAGAAAAATCTATAATAAATTGGTCGAGAAATATAATGGCCTAGAGATCATACATCTAATTTTATCGGCCACAAGTCTTAAAATCAGGGGTTTTTGAAGGTAAAATTAATCCGCATATTTTTATCACTATTTTGTAACAATTCTAGAAAAATTCTGTAAAAAATTGGCTGAGAAATATAATGGCCTAGAAATTATAAATCTAGTTTTCTCGGCCACAAATCTTACAACCGGGGATTTTTTGTAGCAAAATTTAATCAGCAGATTTTAATCACTATTTTGTAGAAATTTTAGAAAATCTATAATAAATTGGTCGAGAAATATAATGGCCTAGAAATTATTAATCAAATTTTCTCGGCCACGAGACTTACAACCAGGAATTTTTTGTAGCAAAATTTAATCAGCAGCTTGTTATCATCATTATCTATAAATTTTAGAAAAATCTATATTGGTTTGCTACGTGTATGTTTTTTTTTAAAAAAGGTTTTAGTTTAAATTTTAAGAAATATTAGATTTAAGTAACTTTTTTAAAAGTAAGATTAATTTTACGTGGCTGATCAATTGTCTAAAACTCTTCAATGGAGCATAAAGGTCAAAGATGAGGAAAGAGAAAGTGTTTATCATATTAGGAAATACCTAAACCATTTACAGACAACAATACGACACAAAAAAGACAAAAGTAAACAAACATGTAAACAAAACAAAGTTTCAACTAGAGAGCGACGAGTTGATGAATTGAAACTTTGGCCGTCGTCGACTCTTCAGCCGCGCGATGGAAACCACCACAATAATGGATCTGTTTCTCTGCAGTAAAAGGACACATGCACGAGACTGAATAGAAACAAACAAATAAACACGAGAAAAAAATGTGTGCGAGGGTAGATTGGCTAGAAATGGACAAAGTTTTGTGGCAAAATGAGTCGATCGGTTATAGGAATGAAATGATACACTTGTTACACGCCAATTGAGCTTTTAATAAATGGGAACTCGTTATTATTAAGTTGGAAAGAAAGTAATGCCGCTCGACGTAAATGGAATAAATGCTTGTTTAAAATCTATTGACCAATTTAGTCCCTTATTTATTTATTTACAGTACGTGTGCTAGACACGTGAATATAATGCACAATCGGATTGGAAATGAATTATTTTCGATATTCAAACGTGCAGGCCATGTTGAAATAACTTTTTTCTTATTTTAATGCGCGTCATTTAAATTTTACGTGGACATTACAAAAACCTATTTTAAGCCAGTTTGTCAGGTATTTCTGAGTGATATTAAAAAACGAATGTAAAAAACGTCAGGCCGTGAAAGTGCGATTGGTGAATACGCATCATCCAACATATTATTGCGGTCTGATTATCATTTCATTTCTAATTTGTGATAATGAAATAAAATAATGCGAATATATTCACATTCTGCTTTCACATTAATCGCTAAATAGTTTTAATAGAAATTAAAATTAATTAAAAATATTTGTCATCCGCAATAGAATGTTGGACGATGCGTGTTCACCGATCGCACATTCACGGCCTGACGTTTTTTACATCCGTTTTTTAATATCACTCGGTATTTCTTAAATTATTGAAAAATATTAAAACCTTTCAGAAATTGTTAATTTCAACACGTTTTCTGAACTCGTTAGGAGCATTCAAATTGGCGTGAACGTGTCTTACTAATTTACACGTATTACTTTCTATATAATTTGACACGTTATAGTTACTAGCCCGTCTTAAACTATCTAAAAACATGCGCTTCTTATCGAAATTTGCAAAATGAGCATCTTTTCTGAGCCCTCAAATTAACCATTCAATTTGGAGTGATTAAGGTTATATTATTTTTTAACATCACAATATGAATTTAGCGTAGCAAAGGCACGCCAACTGAGGAAGTTTAAACCGGGACTCATTTTAGACCACCAAGGTTAATTATACCGTCGGTAGATTGGGATAGTTTGTGATATGCATTTAAGCTTGTCAACAAAGAAAATTTGTATATTCACGTGGAGCACTGTAAAATGTCCTCACAATGTCAAAAATCGAACATTTCAGTTGGCGTGCAAAAGTTGTATAATTTACACGTTTCTAAATTACGTTTAAATATTGCAAATAGTTGGCAGGAGCCATTCAAACAGGGAGCTCAGAAAAGGCGCTCAAATTGTGTTATTCGGTAAGAAATGCGTCTTCCTACATTCCATGCTGGAGAATAAATTCATAACAGAGATGAGCGGAATTCCGGATTCCGGAGTCCGCCCATTTTCCATTTGGAATTCTGTATTTTCAAGTTCGATCCCGAATTCCGCATTCCGGATCTCGAACTTTTATATTTTAATTCCGAATTTCGAAAATTAAACGTTAACGGACCACAAGGATTCCCAGGAACTGCCGGCAAGGCCGGACCAGCCGGAGACGATGGAGCCGCTGGACCAGAAGGACCACCAGGAGACAAGGGCGCCCCAGGACCACGCGGATTCGACGAACAAAATGGACCAGATGGAATGCCGGGAACCGCCTACTTCCCAGCAGCCCCAGGACAACAATGAGAGCCAGGATGGATGGGAGAGCCTGGATTGCCAGGAAAGCACGGCGAGCCAGGAAAGAACGGAGAAGAGGGACCGGTCGGAGCGCCAGGAGAGCCAGGACAGGCCGAAAAGCCAGGACAACCAGGAAAGGACGCCAACTACTGCCCATTCCCAGATTTAAAAAAAAACAAACTATTGCCCATGTCCAGATTCCGGATTCAGTCCATTTAAACTATCTAAAAATGTTAATATCTTGGTAAAAAGTTAGATAGGAGCATGTTTATTGAGTTAATTTTAAAACCATACAATTTGACGTGCAGGATGAATAAATTTACGTGAATCAAAATGAGTATTACAAGATTACACGTGATAATTACAGAATTTACATGACGTACATTTAACTGACGTGAAATTATTCAAGAAGAATCTATTTTTAGATCGCAATTCCTTTGAATTTGAAATGATAAAAAGAAAAAACAAAAGAACAATAAAACAAAAAATAGCATATGGAAGAATTTCAATTAATATTGATAATAAAATATTCACACATAAGGAGGAGCTCATTATTGATTTTTCTAGATTATCAAAATATTTAATTATTTGAAAAGAAAAAATATTCATTGACAATATTGGAAGCATGCAAAATACAAAATGATTCAACAATATTTGATGATTCTACTTTAGTTACCTACAAATGTTATCAAAACATGCAAATGATGGCATGGTGATTCAATGTGAAATGAAAACAAAAACAACAAATTGTTGTGAGTTATTGAAAATTGCTTGTTTCATGGCACAAGGTCGAAATAACGAAGGATGATGATGATGGGAATAATTCAATTAGAATTAATATGATCGAAAAGAGTAGGTTTTGGAAATTATTTACTTGGTTATGTTGAGTTTGGGCTGAAGAAGAAGCAGATGCAATTATAGCAGATGTTTTATACAAAAGTTATATTAAAGTTTTATAAAGTTATCGGAAAATGTAAATATGTAAATAAACAAAATGTAACAATATTGGAGAATAGCTTGCATTTTGAAAAGTATAAGAGAAAGCACTTGAGTTCAAATGAGAAATCATGCAACCTTCATGGGCAACATGTCTCTAATGGTATGTGTCTCAATTTTAATGGTGGCCTAGAAAGTTAATATTTCTGGTCTCTTAGGCCTTCTTCATCAATTTGACATAGAAAACGCTTTAAAAAATATGTCAAATTCTTCATTTGACAAAATTTCAGCAGAATCTGGTGATAAATAGACGGTTAAAATGGTGGCCTAGAAAATTACAAAAATTGATTTTCTAGGCCATCGCTGTTTTTCACAAATTTCAGATAGAAGACCTTAAAAATATGTAAAATCCTTCATTTAGACAATATTTCTACGCAGCATATACAAAAATACACAATATAAATGATGGCATAGAAAATAACAAAATTCGATTTTATAGGCCATCGCTCTTTTTTTCGCGAATTTTAGATATAAAACCATTGAAATAAGTCAAATCCATAATTTTGACCAAATTTCAACGCAATGTATAAATTAATAGATGACGATATAAATGGTGGACTAGAAAATGATAAAAGTGAAATTTCTAGGCCATAACTGTTTTCAGGAATTTGAGAGAGAAAACTTTTGAAATATGTCAAACTCATCATTTTGACAAAATTTCTGCATAATCTGATGAAAAATAGACGGTATAAATTGTGGCCTAGAAAATAACAGAATTGGGTTTTCTAGGCCATCGCTGTTTTTCACAGATTTTAGACAGACAACCTTAAAATCACGTTAAATCCTTCATTTTTACAAAATTTCAGCAGAATCTGATGAAAAATAGACGGTATAAGTAGTGGCCTAAAAATGACAAAATTCGATTTTCTAGGCCATTTCTAGGCATAAATATGACCAAATTCCCTCGTTATTTCTTATTTTCTGAAATTTGCAATAACTTTGTTCAATGTTCATTGAGAGTCTCGTACAAATTTTTAAAACCCTCATTATTATTTAAATATTTTTTGGTGAAAAACTTTTTATTCGATTATTTCCTTAATAACGGCAAAGTAAACAACTTTCCCTTCATTCAAATTTATATTCTCCTCGTCGTTATTAGGCAAATATTTTCTTCATTTATTAAACAGAGTGATGAAAGTTTCCTCCTTCTACTAAAATGGTTTAGAATGAACCATTAACACATCAAATGACGAATAGTTGCATTTTCATTGTAGAGTTACTCCAACACTTTACCTGAAAACTTTTATGATTAAAATTTAAAAAAGAAGCTATTCTAAAATAGATGGAAATCTCTGACAAAAATGGTCTTGAAACAAAGAGAATTTGATGAAAAATAAAATTGTGAGATACTATGATAGAACGATTACATTAAATGATAGTGATTCTAAAATTAAAAAAAGAGCCACTTAAGTTGTATTGAGTTAATTCAATGAGTAATCGAGCCGTACTGGGAGATTATGAGTGAGTTCGAGTGTTTACTTTCAACAACTAATTGGTAAACACAAAACTAAATAGCGCGTTTATTTTTTAACAAAATTAGAATTGAAATGATAAATCAGAGAATACAACAAACAAGGAAACAAATTAATGGTGAAATATAAGAGTTCAATCAATGAAAACCCATATAAAATGTTTGAAAAGTTCCGTGTTTTATTTATTAGGGTGAACCAAAATTTTTTTCCTATTTTTTATTTAAAATTTAAACATAATTTTACAACACATGAAAAACAATTAGGTTTCAAAGTAAAGACAATTTGACTCTATGGCTTGAACCCATCTATCGGCAAGTGGTTCGATCCCGCTGCGGTACCACTCCTTGTTCTTAGAGGCGAAAAACTCGCGGCACCCGTTTTCGACATCGGCCAGCTCATTGAAGCTACGACCACGAAGAAAGTGTGACATGGATCGGAAAAAGTGATAATCAGATGGCGCAAGGTCCGGACTTGAATCAGGATGTGGAAGAAGCTCAATGGCGTCGAGATTTTTGATCTTCTCTTTGGTTTGTCTAGCGGTGTGCGGTCTTGATGAAGGAGTATCCGCTTCCAATTGATCAATGCTAGATATTTCTCGCCAATTGCCGCATACATTCGATCAAGTTGGACGCAATAGAGGTCTGCGTCGATGGTCCGACCATTTGGAACTAGCTCAAAGTAAATTACGCCTTCGAAATTCCACCAAACACACAGAAGTGCCTTCTTTTAGAAACGATCACATTTTGCTGCCGGTTCCCGGGTTCCAACCATTGCTTTTGTCTGTCCGGATTAATGAAGTAGACCCACTTTTCATCAAAAGTTACAATTCTAAGAATAAAACGGTAATCTTGTGGATTTTCGAGCAGTTTTCGGCAAGTCTCGACACGTTTTTGAGCTTGAATTTCAGTCAATGCATGACGTACTTCTCGGCAACGTCTATTGGCTTTCCCAAGAGAGTGAAGGTCTCGTACAACTGATGTTTGAGGAATATCGAGCTCGGCCGACAATCTTCGAGTACTTATTGATGGATTGGTCTCCACAGCTTCACGGTTTGCCTCAGAATCCATTGTCGTAAGTCGGCCTGAATGTGTCTTCTCCTCGAGACCATATTGTCGCGTTCAACTTCGCATTTCTTTTTTGCTGCTGCAGTTGCGTTGAAGCCTTGCTTCCAGCAATGACGTAAAAAAACACGAATTTCGGATTTTTCCATGTTTCTCCTACAATTTAAAAAATTTTAAATAAAAGACCAATTAAAAATTTTAATATATATTATGATAGAGCTGTTCAAGAGCTTTAAAAATATATATATAACACATGTATATAAAAATCTTTATTTGGTAAAAAATAAACAATTCGACAAAAATTTGGTTCACCCTAATATTAGGTCTAGATAAAATTTTTAAAATTCACACAAAATCGAAATAACAATTTTGTGATTTTTAAACGTGCGTGAAAATTTTCACGTCTTTACAATCAAAAGTTTTTACTACAATTTAACTAGGCTTGTATTAAGCTATCTAAAACTATGAACATCTTTCTGAAAACTTGAATTTGTGAATTCTTATTGAGCTCTTTGTTTTACAATACAAGTTGGGGTGCATATTTAATAGACGTATCGATAAGGTGTATGAAAATAAAAAAAACAATATATAAAATGAGAATAAAACCTTTATTTTGATAATCAGAAAAATAAGCTTATTTTCCTAGTAACAAGTAATATACAAAATTTTGCCGCATTGCCGCGTAGAGTTCTGACTGTGGCGTGCACGCCAGTGATGGTATGTTTTTTGGAATTCCGGACGGGCGGGTCCTCAGTTTTTTTAAACTCGGATCCCATTTTTTTTAGGAAAATACGCGTGCCGTGGAGAGTCCCTCCCATCACTGATGCACGCCAACTGAAATGTTCGCTTTGTGAAAGTTTTACATTGCATTACAGTACTCCACGTAAGTTTACCGATTGGAATTGTTGTCAAACTGAACGGTTTATTAGCACTCCAACTGGAAATAACGATTTTCCGATTTTAAGCGTGTCTGAAAATTGTCACGTCTTTTCCATAAAACATTGCTCACTACAATTCAACTAGGCTTGTCGTAAACTATCTAAAATTATTAATATCTTTCCCAAAAGTGAGATTTGAGCACGTTTACTAAGCTCATTTTATTATCCTACCAGTTGTCGTGTATCCGAAACTACTCTATTAAGCCGAAATATCGCTAGTATAATTCACTGGGTGGTCTAGAACGAATCACAGTTAAAGATCTTCCAGGTGACGTGAATACTGTCACTAAAATCTATTTTTAAAAGATCCAAAATACTTGATTAAATTATCTAAAATGGAGATATGAGGATAGCCAACCGGAAATAACGTTTTTCCGATTTTTAAGCGCGTCTGTAAATTGGAACGTTTCTTCAATAAAACATTGTTTTACGAAAAATTAACTAGGCTTTCCCTAAGCTATCCGAAAATATGATTTTTTAACATTTCCAAAGGGTTATATTTGAGCACGTTTACTGAGCACATTTTTTTTAGCATACCAGTTGATGTGCGCGGGGTTCTTTCCAAAATAAATTTATTCTAAAACAAATAAAAATCGATATTGAAAACTCCATGTTATTCCGAAATCACGGCACACCAAATTGAATGGTTAATTGGGGGCTCACAAATTATGCTCACTTTGCAAATTTCGGCAAGAAGCGCATGTTTTTAGATAGTTTAAGATGGGCTAGTAACAATGACGTATCAAATTGTAAGAAAATAATACGTTTAAATTAGTAATTCTCGTTTAAATATTGAAAAAATGTTCATTTCGATTTGGCGTGCCACGGTACCTTCCTTCCATTATAAAATTGTTTATAAATAGATGGAATACACAATTATCTAAAAGAACAAGCTTCAATGAAAATCCATAAAAAAAAATTTAATAAAATGTTTAGATAAAAAATTAATTTAAAAAAAAAGATAAAATTAATAAAATGTTTAATAACAAAATAAATATGCTAAAATTGAAAAGTTACAATAAAAGAGCAAATATTGATAATATCACAATGAACGCTGGGAATTGATAATAACGAACACCAAACTTTTCAGAAAAAAAATTGAATAAATAGGAAAGTACACAATGATAAGGTAAATAAACTATTCCTAAAATATAATTCTAAATAACCACGTAACTGAACAGAAAAAAACAAAATTGCAATTATATTCGAATGAAAACTAAATGAATTTTTGCTACAAGTTGTTTGCGAAAACACTTGAAATCTACTTGAAGACAAAAAATTTTAATATTAATATTTTTAAATTAATTCCAATTGAAATTTGTTTTATTAGATGGAAGGAGTTTAATGAAGAGCGCACACTTGCTCGCGAATGAAAAAATGTTGGTTGAATGCTTGTTGAGATCATCTACGCATGTCAATTTTGATTGTTTACATTTGAATGTTGTTTATTTTTTGAATTCACATCAGTGATAAGGGTGTGTTGCATTATTGAATACAATGTGGATTCGGAAAAAAGATGTTGATATTGTTTAATGAACTTTTAAGAAACAGGAATACGAAAAATCATTTGGAAAAAAATGTGGGGGACTGACTCTCTTCCAGAGAGGGACATACAGCTGACAAAAGTTTTGTCACAAATTTTTTTTCGGGTTTAATTTTTTTGTGACTCGACCAAATTGGCTGATTTTTTGATATTTTATGTGAATCAGTGTTTAAATTGATATAGTAGAAAAATTTGGTTTAAATTACCATGGCAATTTCGGTACCACGCATTCCGTTTTCCCTTATATTGATAACAGCTTGCCGGGTGGCAATTGGAGTTTCTTTACGTGGAGTCATCTTTAAAATGTTGCCAATTACTGCTATTTTCAATAAATAATGAAAAAAAATATAATTGAACTTTAAAAATTATTTAAAAATGCAGTGCAAGAAAAGTGCGTAATATCTTAGAGCTACGCGTTTTTCGATAAACGCTTGTCACTGTAAAACGGATCATCGTAATCTCAAGCGGGAATTTGTAAAATAATCTACAACCATATGAATCTATCATATCAAAAATCAGCCAATTTGGTCAAGTCACAAAAAAGTTAAACCCGAAAAAACATTTGTGACAAAACTTTTGTCAGCTAATTGCGGATTCCGAAACTTTATATTTTAATTGCGCATTTCGAAAATTCACATTTCATAAAAACGTTAGAAATTCCGGATTCCAGATTCCGCTCATTTTTCGATTCCAAATTAGAGATTCCGGCCATTCAAAAAACGTTAACACACACGTTGGAAATTCCTGATTCCATCCCTTGTTCGATTCCAAATTCTGGTTTCTGGTTTCCGAACTTCCGATTTTCATTCCGAGTTTCTTATTCCGGATTCCGTTCATTTTTCGATTCCAAATTCCGAAATTGTATATTTTAATTCCGAAAATTCACTTTTCATAGAAACTTTAACACCAAAAACGGGCCGAATTCCAGATTCCAAATTTCGGTCATTTTTCAATTCTGAATTCCGGATTCCAAAAGGCGAAGGCTACCCTTTCGCCCATCTTTGTTCTATACTAGTCTTTCTGAAAGTTGCAAGCTTATGACAAGCCTACACAAGTATAAACAATTTCCATAAGAAGCGTTAAAATACGTCAAATTAACTGAAATTTTTATTCGACGTGTATCTTCTGCCTCAATGCAGTTGGGACTAGAGCGGCTTCCAATGCAAGCTTTATAGTCTTATAATGTCTATGAACGCTAACACCAACGGGATTTGGTATTCGTTTGTTTTTTCGATAAGCTGCCTCACCGAGTGGATATTATCAACACATGATCGACCAGCTCGGAATCCGTGCTGAGTATCTTCAATGTATTCCACATATGGGTTTAACCTTGTTGTCAGCAGCCTTGTGTAGATCTTTGAAACCGTCGATAGCATTGATATTGGTCGATAGTCCTTTATTTTTTCGGCATCTCTCTTTTTAATTAGAAGGGAGACTTTTGCAATCTTCCACTCCGATGGGATCCGATCCAGGCCATTAAAGATTCCTGTGAGACAAGGACTAATAAAATCTTGCCCATACTTGAAGAGTTCAGGAGTAATTCCAACAATTCCTGTCGCTGCATCTTTTCTCATTTTCCGTATTCCATGATCAATTTCGCTTTCGAGAAATTCTGGGAAGTCAATATCCATTTCAGGAATCACTGCTTTGTCGTTGTCAATGCCAGCGAATAGAGTTTCGAAGTGCGTCTTCACTATCTTTGTTCTATACTAGTCTTTCTGAAAGTTGCAAGCTTATGACAAGCCTTCACAAGTAAAACAATTTACATAAGAATCGTTAAAATAAATCCAATAAACTGCAATTTTTATTCGACGTGTACCGGCAAAATGAAACTTTTCAGAAATATTCTATCCTTGTTTCTACGTGAAAATTTCTGATGATTAAAATAATGCGTTTTTTTTGGCCCGCTTCCAAATAATTTTTGGGACTAATCTTGACCTGAATTGCGAGCGTTAATTTTTACTATTATTTTAAGACTTCAGAGCTCAAAAAATTGAACATTTCAATGAACCCTTTTTCTATAAATATAAAAACATATTAGCCAACAAGGTACTTTTTTGTTACGCAATCATTTAATTCTAGAGTTATGAATTTAATAAAATGATATAAATAACATGGCACACAAATTTAAACGTATTCATGAATGAATATTAATCTTTAGACGATTTGTTATGTTGCAAGATGTATTAATAGTTGTATCCATGGGAGATTTGGAAAATAAATAATAGATGAACTTTAAAGGAGTTCAATTGACCGGAAAGAGATATATATATATATATATGGATATGGTTGAAGCGTTTGTTTCTTTAAATTTTAAGATTGTTGATATTTAAGGAAAGGCAACAAGAAAATTGTTGTGAAACAAAAGATAATATAAAAGACACTACGAAAGACTTTTATAATAGTAAAAGACTAGTAAAAGTAAAAGACTTTATAAAAGACTAAACTCTACGAACATATTCCTCAACCCAATATATTGGTAAATTGGGTTGAACCTAGTAAGACCACCATTTTACTATTTCGGGAAGCGTATTTTTCGGGAAAGTATGGCCGGTATAAAAAATGTGGATAGTCTGAGCCGTTACGGTTGGCGTGCCAATTTTGATTAATTGAAATTCACGTCAAAACGAACACAAAACTATTATATTGAAAAAAATGAATATCCATTAGAAAAAATGAAAAATTAATAATTTATAGGAAAAATTGGAGTGATGATGAATGTGGGACCACTCTAAAATGAGTCAAAAGCAAATAAACATTTTACTCGTTTTTTTCTATTGAAATGTTAGTAAATAAAATAGGCGGTTAATGGAGATGAATGGAAATGCGAGATGTTGATTATTGATTATAGAGACGGGATCTAAATAACAAAATTTTTGCATAATTTTACGTTCCACTATTTTTAATATTTTCTAAACATTATTGATGCAATAAAACTAACCTTAAAACTAACGTAAAACTAACAAGGGAAGTGTTTTAGGTCTCCATCTCAGATTTTGATAAAAATTTGCAGGTAGATTCGTCATGGCTTTATTAGTATACTGACAAAAAATTTGGACCCACAAAAAGGTTTAAGTAGGTAAAGAATTGGTTTAAGTAGGAAAAAAATAAGATAATATATCCCTTAAAATATGAACGGGATTGCTTAACGTTAACTATATAAAATTTGCGTTTGAAAATCGCGATTTTTTGGGTTTTAGACCCATTTTTTACCCACTTAAACCATTTTGTGGGTCCTAATTTTTTGTCAGTATACTATTTGGATCATAAGGAATCTATCTGCAAATTTTTATTAAAATCTGAGATGGAGACCTGAAACACTTCCCTTGTAAGTAAATCACAAAAATAAGGAAACAATTGAAAAAAAAATAAATGAGACAACAAAAACCGTGGACAGCACAATTTGGGAACGTCTTTTTATTATATTGGAGCACGTTTTGTCTGGATGTGAAAGCGTGTATCTCAAAAATTCAAGAAAGCCACATGGAATTGACGCAATTGCACTATTTAAATGTTTTTTTATTAATTTACACGCAAACGTTAAAATATAATTTTCACGTAAATTCGTCAGGCTGCTTTTAAAATATCTCTGACGCAATCCAGGACAAAACGTGCCGAAATACCCATTTGGAGGCGAAGGCAAGAAGGATACTAGAGGAATACAGTTTATAAAATCAAGGCACCCTTTTTGCCACAAAATGCAAGCCTTCTTGGCTCCACCTTAAAATTGTGTGTTTTCAAATTTGGGAAATAGCATTCTATTGTCTCGTCCTGAAGTGCTGTCGTTTTAAATATTTACGAAGTTTAATCTTTCTGAAGTTCTGATTTTACAAATGCATTTGGTGTGTTCAAGTTAGTTTTCACTTAAATTGTATAGTTTTATTTTTATTGGTTATTTGAAAATGCTGGATAGCTGACAAAAGTTTTGTCACAAATGTTTTTTCGGGTTTCACTTTTTTGTGGCTTGGCCAAATTGGCTGATTTTTTGATATTTTATGTGAATCAGTGTACAGTTCATATACAGTTCGTTTATTGATTTTGAGGAACTTGGCAATCATTCCGTTTTCCCTTATATTGATAACAGCTTGCCGGGTGGCAATTGGAGTTTCTTTACGTGGAGTCATCTCTAAAATGTTGCCAATTACTGCTATTTTCAATAAATTATGAAAAAAATATAATTTAACTTTAAAAATTATTTAAAAATGCAGTGCAAGAAAAGTGCGTAATATCTTTGAGCTACGCGTTTTACGATAAACGCTTGTCACTGTAAAACGGATCATCGTAATCACAAGCGGGAATTTGTAAAATAATCTACAACCATATGAATCTATCATATCAAAAAATCAGCCAATTTGGTCAAGTCACAAAAAAGTTAATCCCGAAAAAACATTTGTGACAAAACTTTTGTCAGCTAGTGTATCTCCACGAATAAAAAAATAATTGGACGAACAAGAAAGATGAGAAGAATATACAAATCGGAAAAAAACAACAAATTAAGAATTAACTGAAAATGAAAGAAGAAATGGTATTTCTAAACGATGATGAAGTGCCGTCGACGGCTGATTGTTTATTGTTGTTTATTGTTGATACAAACAATGCTAGCAAAAAAAAGATGTATTCGCTATGCATTATTGCTTGTATTATTATTATTATGATTCTATTATAATCGGAATATTCAATGAATGACTATTTTGGATCTTTTGTAATCAATTATTGGTCATCGATCCGGTCCGTTCCGTACTCGATCTGATTGAATCCATTGATAAGTGCATGTTTGACAACGCCGACATGAAATTATTTATGAGGTCCGACCACGTGGTGGCAAAGTGGCAAAGTTGAGAATATTATTATCGTGTTTTTTGATTTATTAAAGTTTTTGATAAGGAGGTTGGATAATTATTGTAAGAAAGTTTCGTGAAATTCGAAAAAGGCTAAGAAGAAGGCTAACAAAGAAAGCTCAGAAAACGTGCTGAATTCTAATATTTTTTGAAGATTTTTTTCAAGTAAAATGTTATAAATTGATGTAGACAATAGTACACGTGAAAGTTGTAAGAAAAGCGTAAAATTAAGAAAATCATTGTTTTCATTTGGTGTGTTAAACTATTAGGATGAACCAAAATTTTTTCCGAATTTTTATTTAAAATTTAAACATAATTTTAGAACACATGAAAAAAACAATTAGGTTTCCAAGTAAAGACCATTTGACTCTATGGATTGAACCCATCTATCGGCAAGTTGTTCGATCCCGCTGCGGTTCCATTCCTTGTTCTTGGAGGCGAAAAACTCGCGGCACCCGTTTTCGACATCGGCCAGGTCATTGGAGCTACGACCACGAAGAAAGTATGCCATGGATAGGAAAAGGTGATAATCAGATGGCGCAAGGTCCGTACTATAAGCTGGATGTGGAAGAAGTTCAATGGCGTCGAGATTTTTGATCTTTTCCTTCGTTTGTCTGGCGGTGTGCGGTTGTGCATTGTCTAGTTGAAGGAGTATCTGCTTCAGATTGACAATGATGGGTATTTCTCGCCAATTGCCGCATACATTCGATGAAGTTGGGCGCAATAGAGGTCTGCGTCGACTATTTGGAACTAGCTCGAAGTAAATTACGCCTTCGAAATTCCACCAAACATACAGAAGTCTCTTCTTTGAGAAGCGATCATACTTTGCCTCCGGTTCCGCCGTTTTACCGGGTTCCAACCATTGATTTTGTCTGTCCGGATACTGAAGTAGACCCACTTTTCATCACAAGTTACAATTCAATGAATAAAACGGTAATCTTGTGGATTTTCGATCAGTTTTCGGCAAGTCTCGACACGTTTTTGAGCTTGAATTTCCATCAATCCATGAGGTACTTCTCGGCAGCGTATATTGACTTTATCAAGGGCGTGAAGATGTCGTACAACTGATGTTTGAGTAATATCGAGCTCGACCGACAATCTGCGAGTACTTATTGATGGATTGGTCTCCTCAGTTTCACGGATTGCTTCAGAATCCACTGTCGTAGGTCGGCCTGAATGTGTCTTGTCCTCGAGATCAGCGTCGCCGTCGTTAAATTTTTTGAACCAATTTCGCGCAGTTCGATCCGAGACCATATTGTCGCCTTCAACTTGTCATATCTTTTTTGCTGCTGCAGTTGCGTTGAAGCCTTGTTTCCAGTAATGGCGTAAAAGAACACGAATTTCGGATTTTTGCAATTTTGGTTCACCCTAACAAGACTTAACAACAATCGTTATAACAATCAGAAAAAGTCGATTTACTAAAGGCGTTTCAGATAGGTTTTAAACATACTTGAGAAATTAGGAAAACGTAATTTTTAAAAATATTTGTTTTAACATAAAATATCAGGAAAAATATTAAAAATTTCAGAGCAGAAAACTATATGTTCCACATTTGCATAACTTAACTATTTTATCAAACTTATAAGATTTTTTTTCGAGAACTTGGTTTTGCAAAAGCTCCCGGAAGGAATGCGCGAAAAAATTTTTTGAGCTAATCGAATTGAAATAGGTGAGTGTCGACGGTGCGACGCCAGTCTTTGGCTCGTTCCGACACGAGAAGTATGCTTGAGGCTGAAACAACAACAAGAAGACTGTTTATGATCACTGGCCAAGGACCGACGACCTTGGCATTTAGAAGCTCTACAGCAAAGTGCTATTTTGGGAGAAAATACAAAATCACATGCTGATCAGTTGTGTTCTGCTACTAATATTAATATTATACTGAATAAACTATTACTTATATTCCGATATTCTACAAGTCGACAGTGAGTATATTCTTTCTTACTACTCGAGTAGACGCCATGGAAAGGGGGATAAAGTGGAGCGGAAACAGCGAAGAATATTTTTAATAAACTTATTGAACTTGGATATGATGACGAAACGTTGAAGAGGACACCGATAACAGCTGATGGTGCTTTATCAGCATTTTCAGCGCATTTCGAGAGCTACGTAAGCTTGAAATTCGTATCTAAAAGGGTTGTCAATCCACTAAATTGCCCTTTTGACGGGAAGAAGAATACCAGAAGATTGGAGAATTGCCAAAGTGAGTCTCCTACAAAAGAGGAAGGGTGGTCTAGAAGATTTGATCTAGAAATTTTGAAGAAATATAATGAAAAACAGAGAAATTATTAATATAAATTGAAAATTTTATTTCATATTCTCATTGAGACTATTTGAGAATAAATCAAAAATGTTGAAAATGAATTATCAATTTCTTATACTTTGAAAATAATTATAGATTTAATAACCAAAATAATTATTTTTAAAAATGAACAGCTTTGACGAATGACTTTGCAAATTTACGAGGGAGAGAGACAACGTCAATAATGAGAAACAGAGAAGAAGAAGAAAAGACAACGAGAGACGCGAAATTTGATCTTTCAAACGAACTATCAAACAACAGTTATATTTGCATAAAAACACAACATAGCGAAATAATAATTTAAATTCTAAAAATACATATCCACCAGATTGAATGAAATTAGCCTGAAATTGGGTAATCAATCAAACCAATCGAGTCGAATAGAAAGATTGAATATTAAAATAAGAAAGCTTCATCCAATTGTCCATCAATTGTTTACTTTTTTTCAGAATTTTTATTGAATTCATAAATAAGAATCAATGGTGAAGAATAAAGAGGAAATGTTTTGTTGAAATGGAAATTATTAAATAAAAAAAATTGTGTTGAACAACAAATTTGCATAAAAATAAGGAATGCTAGAATAGTATTTAAGAATTGTGGATGTTTAGGTGTCTTATAAGAGGGATTTATATTATTTGATATAGATTTTTGTTGTTCCCAGCGCAACTTGAGAGCAAAAAATATCCTGAGGAGGGCCAAGCACTATTTCCTCGCGTGGAATTAGGCTATTGATCAGTCAGTCGGATACAGTCAACACACCCGGACGAAAAACGGTACCGCTTCGAAACCGGCGTCAACAGCATAAGTATTGACGCTTTTTTTTCAATGCGGGCACAATTGTTGTCATATTTTTTATTTTTGTAAAATATACTGATTTCATGGTGAATACATGCTTAATGAAGTTTTTATTTGTATTAGAATAATTAGAATAATTATCTGAACGTATTGGTGACAAAAAATAATGATTCTCTATAGTTTTATTTTTTGCTCTGTCATTAATTTGATTATAAATAATTATTGTGCTCGGATTTTTTTTTAAAAAGCATTTCATCTGAATCAGCATTAAATTCTCTATAAGATGGTGTTTCACTTGTAACTGTACTTTCCAATAAAAATTTTTTATAACCGTTTTTATACATGATTTGGATGTAAAAATATCTGGCGTGATAGTGCAAATGTTTTTATGGGCACTTAAGCGACAAGTAACATATAATCTTATAGAGAATTTAATGCTGAATCAGATGAAATGCTTTTTAAAACAAAATACTGGTAAAATTATTTGTAATATTCAATTTCAAACAAAAATTGTTCTGTTAATAAAAATACACGGGTCTTAGAGAATAAAAATTTTTATTGGAAAGTTCAGCGACAAGTAACACATCATCTTATACAGAATTTAATGCTGAATCAGATGAAACGCTTTTTAAAAAAAATAACCGAGCACAATAATTTTTTATATTCATATTTAACTAAAAATTTCGATATTGCAAAAAAACATTAAAAATGATTTTTATTTGTTTTAAAATTATTTTAATACATTCAGATAATTTTCCCCAGTTGTTTTATATACAATTAATTAACTTACCTTATTTAGAATCCGAATACTAAAACTTCGAAAAAAAGCTAAAAATAAAAGACGAACTTTTAGTGGTCAACATTTTTCTCGTCCCCCCCCCTCCTTTGGCAAATAGCCAACAAAAATGTGTTTCCTCTATTTCAATGTTATTGTCCGGGTGTGCAGTCAAGATATGAACAAATTCACTCCACTGCGACGAAACCGCGCCGCATTGCAAAAGACTTTGCACCAATTGAAAACTCAACCTTTTAATTTATTATTTCAATATTTTCAATATTTACAAGTTCCTTATATTGGCAATGAAGACTCTTGTGGTCCATTAATTGAGGTACTAAGAATTTCTTTTCATTAATTCATCAGGATTTCTGCAGAATGAAACGTTAACTGATAAATAAAATATTGAAAAAAGAAAATAATAAATGCGTTTGCAGTTGGGGCGAAGACTTTTGCAAAGCGGCGCGGTTTAGTGGCATTGGAATGCAAATGGTTATTTGAGCACAACTTTTTTCATATTCATCCGATCAGTCTCAAATTTTGTCACATTGTTTTAACGGTAATTATGATTGTTCCGACAAAAAATTAGACAATCTATTCAAAAATTGATGATAAAATAACAATTTATTCGAAAAACCCGAAAATCGCAAAAACCGGAACAGAAGGAAACATGCAAAATTCTTAAATGAAAGGTAGAGAGTAGCTTTCTCAGTTTGTCTCAAATAAGTCTTATGTCAAAGTATCCAGAGTCAAGAGCAATGGAGGTGAAAGAAAAAACACTGAACGGGCACCGGCGAAACCCTAGTCGGGTTCTAAATGGAATTTGTTTGTAAATAAATAAGCCGCTGAACCACCTTGGAGAAGACACATACTCTCTTACTTTTACAAAATTGCCGTAGAAGCTACAATTAATCTTTAATTGTGTTTGAGACTCGAAATCACTCTAAAATTCGCCTCGAAATCAATCCTGCGAAAACAATTATCATGAAAAACCATTTCGCTTCGGGCTCAGAAATCGAGATCGACGGGGTTGTCAGTCCTTTCCAAGAAGGTGCTCGATATCTAGGAAGCCATATCAGGATTCATCATACGGGAAACTCCTCTTCATGCACATTGATCATAAGGAAAAGAGGAAGCTCATGATGCAAAATGTTATTCCTGCCCTCTTATATGGCCCCGAGACATGGCCACTCCACATCACGCGTCTGCAATGAGAAATCGACACCATTTGCTTCTATGCCGATTGTGAGACCATCAATATTGAAAGGATTGTAAGCGGAAAGATCTTACAATTGGCAGGTCATATTTCCAGAATGTCGGTGGACCGAACTTCACCCATGAACGGTCCACGACAAGATCCACCAGAAGACGGATAGGAATCCTGGAGATGGTCGACAGTGGCACGGCGCAGCCGCTCGAATTGGAGAGAGTTAGTCCGCTTCTACGACTATAAATTATGGTTTGGTGGGAATTATTCGGCACGCGAATTAAAATTGGATAATTGAGAAAATTTTATTCTAACGTATTGTACATTTCAGAGATCGGTGCCCGATGGAAGAGCAAAAAAATAAGAAAGAAATGCTAGTCACCGATGGACGACCACAAACAACTTTTCCATCTATTCCTCTTCAAAGAGTGTTATTAAATTTTTGAGACAACACATTGATGAGAGACAAAAGAGTGGTCGTCCAAACGAGAACCTCATTCGATCATAATATTTTTCTTCTTCAATTAGGCACCGATCTCTGAAAAGGAAAATATGAGATGTTTAAAAATATTGAATAAATACACATCAGTGATAGGATATATTGAATAAATACACATCAGGACCCCGTTTTTTGGAATTCCGGGCGGGTGGACCATAGAAAAACTGAAAATTTCAATACCCGGGTCCCGGGACCGGGACTTCCCTTTTTCAATACCCTGGGGCCGGGACCGGGACCGGGACCGGGACTTCAATTTTTCCCTACCCGGGACACGGGACCGGGATCCCTTTTTTTTTTTAGGAAAATACCCGGGCCGCGGGGGGATGGGACCGGGGGGCACCGGGGGGAGTCCTTCCCATCACATAACGGTAATAGTGACAATTAAAGAGGAGGATGAGCGAGAAAAAGAGAAGAGCGAACCTTTCCCTTTTAAATTATGTATCAAAAAACACCACTATGTCAATATACACAGACTTCCCTTTCTCCCAACCCAGGACCCGGGATTTTCCTTTTCCCCTACCCGAGACTTGGGACCTGGACCCCTTTTTTTTAGGAAAATACCCGGGTGGGGGCGGGCCGAGAGGAGTCCCTCCCAACTGGATTAGTACATGTTTTAGAAATTTTGGGGCCGACGTTCAATGTAAAATTTGACAAACAAATTATTTAAAACAAAATGTTTTAAAATATTTATTTTAACTCATCATATCCAAATTCAATAAGTTTTTTTTTTTTAATTTTTAAATACCGCTGTTTCCGCTCCACTTCTGCATGAGAACTACTGGAGTAGAAAAAAGAATATACTCACATATTTCAATTCCTCAAAAAATTTTTCGTGCATTCCTTCCGAGAGCGTTTTCAAAACCAGGTTCTCGTGGACCAAAAAAATCAAAAATCTCTGGTCCGGCCCTAAATTTCCCAAGCATGCCCATCACTGATACACATTCAAATTAAGTACGCTATTTTTTATTTAAACATGTTAACTACAGCACACCAAATGAAAATGAACATTTCTCAAGGTAC